>JAKSZP010018726.1:0-99534 GCA_022478985.1 Massospora cicadina
TCCCATGTGTTATGAACCATACACAGATGGTCTGACAGACGTGTTACCTAATTACATTTACTAACTACCACCAAAACAAGCGTTAAAATGCTTCAGTAGCTTCATAAAAATGACCCTACTTATTCAAAGGCTCTTCTTGAATGATTCACCATGGCAATCCAACTATTGGCAATCAAGCCCTTGTCAAAATGCTTATTTAGCAATGTTTGGGATAATTCCCAACAAAACATTAATTGAAACCAATTGTCAAATTATATCCTTTGGTTAATTATGATTAATTTTTTGGCAACCATCACCAAACAAAAAATTGCTTTAGAAACCTTTGAAATTTTTATTGGCAAGCAAGATGGATAATGTGGTCAACTGAATTTCAACACAGGCAGCACGTTTATAGGAGTTGCTAACTTTCTTAACTAGGGTTCTCAGAGTATCTTCTTTGCATTGTTTTCCAGATATAGTTTGCAATCACATCTATGGTTTTTCAATTCTATGACTTGTTTTACTAAATTTCCCATATCTGATCTGAGCAAGCATAATTGCACATGATCTGCTTCATATTTCATTTTCAGGAATAAAACTTTCTAAATCAGCTCTCCTTCTTTCCTCTTTAGGGACATTATTTTGCCAAGTAGATCGTTGCTAAAATTTTGAAACTTCTTCTATTCCTTCTTTGTTCTTATTAACTCTTTCCTCTAGAGCAGAGAATTCTCTATAATCCACCAAATTCAGGGCGTTCTTATTGATGATTGCCAATTTCATCCATAGTTTTCTTTGTTCATCCTTGTATGACATTATGGATGTGGTTTCACTAAAATTGGTTTATCTTATTCAACTACTCCTTGTAGTGAGCACCAATTGTTAAAATCTGGGCTTTGGTTGATACTAGTCCCCAGAGATTAACTGCACAGGTTCGTTTTTTGTGCACTATCCACATTGATTGATACAAATAAAGATATAAAATTGATAGATAGTATGAAGACTATTATCCATAGCTGAATATGATAAGCCAGGTTGATAGGTGGTCCAGCGCTAAACTTGGAATGCTCCACTTGATGCTAATTATACTGACAAATATGGACTTCTTCCATCTACCGGTGAAACTTAATCTAACTATAGATTCAGAGGTTCTCATCCTTGGTTCTCATCACATTGAGTCAGCAGAGATCTGCTTCTTTTCTAAGGATATCAGATCCTTACTCTTTATCACACATAAAAGAGTTAACAACTAATGTATAAACAATATTAACTGAAGATAAATAAACCTGCTTTACTATTATAAAAACTATGGAACTTATAGGGGAATTTGGTGGCCAACTCCTTGGTTGGTGCCTCAGTAATGAAACAACAGCCATTTCTATTTAATTTCCCTTTGAGGTCTCTTCCAGCAATGGGATTCTCCATCAAAATAAGAATTCCCCCATTAGACATCCCAGAAACCTAAAATAAAAAGAGTAAGAGAATTTGTCCCTGACGTTTCCACTCAATCATAGTGAACCAATCAAATTTGGCTAGCAACCTGCTTAGGTAATGAGCTCTTTTTCCATTATGGCAGGTTGTGAACCAACTGGTTGATTCACTAGTTGCAGGTGGCATCACTCACCTCACAATTCCTAAAAAACACCAATCAGTTGGTGATAAAACCTGACTAATCACAATTGGCACATCTAATAGTTAAGCAATGATTAACTATCTGATGAATTGATTCCATCAGCAGCTCTACCTGACAAGATCTTAGGCATTTACATGTATTGACCCTAGCAGATCCAAACCCAGCAAATTATCCCAAAAACCGCTGGCTTTAATAATCCAATATTGAATTCAAACACTATTAAATCATCCATTAGAAGGACAATCCCATAGCATACCAGAAGATTTTTTAATCTAGAAAGCTGTAAATGCAGGTAAAATCTGAACATGGTGACAACTGGGAAGCTTGGAAGGTGGGGTGATGTTTCCAGTGTGCAGTAAGTGCCAACCAGAAAGAGTTGTTACCCAAATCCTTTACAACCTCTTGAGGTCATGATCATTTGGCCAAAAACTTCTGCAAGGGCACTGTTATAATTTTGGTGGAATCGCTGAGATGCACCAAAGGGTCTTTTCGCAGGGTTGATCCCATTAAACAATAGAATGGATGATATAGAGATCATCAGTTCTCAATACTCACATAAAATAAATATAATATAATATAATAGATGGAAGCTATTGCTCCAACAACACTTCTTTGTTTAACTTTTTACTATTTTCAGCGGATGCTTGCTGCTCTGCTCATCTTTCTTACTAAAAATCTCCTTCTTTCAATCTTCTTATTTTTCTGATATCTCAGCGACCTCAGTCAATAATGACTCTTTTGCTTAGTAATTTTGTTCCACCACATCTCATTTGTTCCAGCAGAGGATGCTATGTATTAAATTCACAATTGCCTTAATTGGATGCGATCCACTCACTATCTGTTGTATGTCAACATCTCATTATTTGTCATTTGTTGACATCACCCTATTGCCCAATTTAAAGGCAACTAATATACTTTTCCAACCCAATATCACCTCATTATAAGGCACTCAAATAATTGTAACTCATATCAGGCTCAGCAGTTTCTAACCATTCTGCTGTACTGACTTAGGGCTTATTATCCAGTCATATCAGAATCATGACAGGCACCTTCATATGCAGATTGTGGATATCAAGCATGACCAAAGACCCCAATTTACTTTCATGAGTGGTAAGTCATTTCTGATTCATAAATCAGGTTTTTTGCTGATAACTTTGGTCAGATGCTCTTGGACCAAAGATTGAGTGCTCCAGATCCACTGCACATGTTCCACCACTGCAGGGACCTCTAGGAAAAGGCATGACCGAGGGGAAAATGATGATTTATACACCAATATGGCCTCATAGGGCGAAACCCCCATAGATGCATAATAGGCATTATTTTAAGCAAACTGTGACAATGGAAGGTCATTCGCCCAAGTATCCTGCATGGCCATGGCATAACATGAAGATAATGCTCAAGGATTTGGTTGATTCGCTCAGTCTGACTGTCCAACTGTGGGTGATATTGGTGGTACAGCACGGCTAATTTTAAAGATAGCCAGAAGGGCCATCCAGAAGAGTGCCATTAAAAGTGACCCCTGGTTACTCACAATCTCCTGCAGCAACCCAAACATTGAGAAGACATACTGCACAAAAAGGCGGGAAGTTTCCTTGGAGGTAATGGTTGACAAACAGGGGATATATAAAAAACTTGGTAAAATGGTCTACAACAACCATAATCACGTTATACCCATTGGAGCTAAGGTGCTCAACAATAAAATCAATGGATATCAAGGTCTACAGGCCCTGGCCTGCTGCATGGGATGGAGAAGGCCGTTCTGACTGGAGCAATTAGATTTCACTTTTGCGCACATTATGCAACTAGTAATCCATGCCAGAATGTACTTTGATATCCGTGTCCTAGTTGTACATTTGCTTCACCAAGTTGAGGCATTTTTAGTGCCTGGGTGACCCACCACCAGAGGGTCATGACGAGCCTGAATAACTTCATCAAAGACTTGATGCGGCACCCACAAGCTTGACCAAAATGAATCCACCTTCCACCACCATATAATGAGACTGCTTATGCATCAGCAGCACCAGCTTGTCCAACACCTCCAGGCCCTCCATACATGCTTTCTGTACCACCAAAACCTGTATTACTAGAGGCACTTCTGAGGCCAAAACTTCCACTGAAATTGCTGGAGGAACAATGGCTAGGATTTGGGTTGGAAGAATTACCATAGTTAACTCCTTCCCCTCTCCTCCACCGGACTCAATGCAAAATTGTGACTTAAAAAGTTGTGAAGAATATTTAAAGCACTTTTCATGAATTCATATTTAAAATTTAAAACTAAAGAGGTCATGATACATGTGGGCCTGATGATGCGCCAGCTTCTATGGTTTTTTCTAAAACACAAGAGCCTGATAATCCATCTGCACAGTCACCTTGTGCTGTGCGCCCTAGAGAAGGTACCACCAGTGATAAGTGACCACAACACAACTGTCAACTCTTTATTGTTAATAGCCCAGAAATGTTCAGCTGAAGTGAACTTTCACAAAAAGTAGATTACTGGGTGTTCCAAACCATCATGCTCTTGCAGTAATACCACCCCCACAGCAGCGGATGAGGCTTTGCATGCTACATTAAATGGCTTGAAGGTATTTGCATGCTTGATTATGGGAGGTTCCAGAAACACCTCCTTGATGATGTCAAATGCCTAATATTACTCCTCCGTCCAGAAGAATGGAACGTTTTAGTTAGGAATGCAGTGGCACAGCCAGCTGTGAGAGAGAAGGAGAGAATTTTTTCAAAAAGATGATTGTACTAAAGAAGCTCTGCATCTGCTTCTGGGTTGTGGGTGTGGGCAACTCAAGTATTACCTTGAGCTTGCTGGGGGTAATGGCCAAACCATCCTTCAGGACCAAATTACCAAGGAAGGTAACCTCATCCTTTTTAACTTGCACTTGGAGGGTTTCACATAAATTTCATCCTTGTGAAATACATACAACACCGTCCTAGGTCCTTCTCATGCTGCTCAGGGGTGGGTTAATGCACAAGGATATTGTCTATGTATTCCATTACACAGGAAAACCAAAGGTCGCCCAGAATGTCATCAATCATCTGCTGAAATGTGGCTGGAGCTTTTTCAAGCCAAAAGTCATTATGTAGAACTGGAAGGTCTCTCTTCTGGTACAAATTGCAGTAAGCACTTCTGTCCTCCAACACCTGAATCTATTGAATGCATTCATAATATTGAGTTTAGAAATCACCCAGGATTTTGCAATCACCTGGCTAATCGTCTGCTCTAGGGGAAGGGGGTAAGGATTGTGAATGGCTATGTTATTAAGATGCCCATAATCCACATTGGGCGGCAAGGTGCCATCAGCCTTCTGAGCAAATGCTATTGGAGAGGCATTTGGCGAGGTGGCTTTAAACACCCACTCTTTTGTGAGCTTACCATTCAACCACACCTCCAGGGCCTTGTCTTCCTGCTTGAAATAGGGGTATAGGTGACAGTTGATGTTGATGACATTCACTATCATAAAGAAGGCTAAATCATGCTCAGAGTGGGCGGGAAGATAGTTGGCTTTTTCCATGTCAAAAATATCCTGGAACCAGGCCAAGCTAGGGAAAATCCGCTAGCAGTGCTGTGGGTGACGGCGTTAAAGCAATTGAATCCACTGCACCCACAGGAGAGAAAGTACTGATCAGCGGAATCTCACTTCTCACATGACAATTTTTAACAATAAAAGGTTGAGCTCCAGGTTGATATTGTCAGGGACTAAAATATCTTTAACCCAGTCTGGCATAGCAACTTGTGAACTTGCCATACCTGAGCTAAGAGTCCAGTATAACAAGGGGAGGATGTGAATAAAAAATATGAAAGCTGTGAATAAAGGTCTGTTGGGCCCTAATATAGTTTGTAAAGCTTCAGCTAGAACAACCCCTGTTAGGGCCAAGATACCAGTGACAGTGGGTAATTGTGAAATTGAGTTAGAGGAAATATTTGTATTTTCAGAGTTATATAATTGATGTATGCTTGATAATAAAGATCCTTGTACTTTACTAAGGATCAAAAGCAAGTAAATCAAGTAAGTATCTAGAAGCATCTTAACATTATTGACTGCAAAGAATGATTTTAGAAATATTCAGCTTATATTCACTTTTCAGACTAATTGAACTAGCTTTGGGGCTTGCTTGATTCTTATCTAGCTTTAGATTCTTTAGGCTCTTTCTGTCTTAGATAACCAAAGCTTAGACTAGTAGTCAACTGCCTAGTTAGGACTACTAAGACTTGGCCCCATGTGTTCCAATGTTTGATTCAAATTTGATAGGCATGAATCGACTTGTCTGACTTGTTATTTGTCTGCTATGTGACTTTGCTATCATCTTTGATTGTTTAAGCTGATTACATATGAGGTGTGGCAGAAAAGTAATGAGACTGATTTTTTACTTACCAAAGTTTTTATTTTTTTCAAACATCAATCTTGTCCCCTTCAAAGTAGTTCCCTTGGGCAGCTACACACCGATGGAGACGTTGTTCCCACTGTTGGTAGCAGCGCTGGAAGTCTTCAACTGGTATAGTCTGTAGCATGTCCGTTACACTCTTTTGGATGTTTTCTAAAGTCCCTAAATGCCGTCCTTTGAGGACATTTTTCAGTTTAGGAGATAGGAAAAAGTCACAGGGACTGAGGTCAGGTGAATAGGGGGGCTGGGGAATCACAGGAATGCCTTTTGAGGTCAAAAATTCTGTGATGGAGAGGGCAGTGTGACATGGGGCGTTGTCATGATGGAGCATCCATTTGTCTGCAATGTCAGTCTCACGCGAATGACCCTTTTTCTGAGCCTTTCAAGGACGTCTTTATAAAAAACTTGGTTGACAGTTTGTCCTGGAGGAACAAATTCTTTGTGGATGATTCCCCTTCTGTCAAAAAAACAAATCAGCATTGATTTGATCTTCAATTTGCTCATTCAAGCTTTCTTTGGTTGAGGAGAACTTGCAGTGTGCCACTCCTCACTTTGCCTCTTGGTCTCAGTATCATATTGAAAAATCCATGATTCATCACCTGTGATTACATGACTAAAGAAATCTTGCTCATTGGCGATTCTGTCAAGAAGATCAAGACACTTGTTTTTTCGATTGTCCTTCTGCTCAATTGTGAGGTTTGTTGGCACCATTTTGGCACAGACCTTTCGCATGTGCAAATGTTCAGTCAAAATTTGATGAACAGTAAATCTGTTCAAATTTAATTCTTCACTCAACATTCTTAATGTTAATCGACAGTCTGATCTCACAAGAGTGTTCACACATTCGATGTTTTTGTTGGTTTTAGAAGTTGAAGGCCTCCCTGAGCAGTGTTCATCTTCAACGTGTTCTCTGCCTTCCAAAAATGATTTATGCCAGCAAAAAACTTGAGCTCGGGATAAAGAATGTTCCCCATACACTTGTTTTAACTTTTCAAATGTCACACTTGCCGATTCTCCAAGCAACACAAAATTTAATGGCACAACGTTGCTCCAAATTACGCTGTTCCATTTTGCATGACGCACAACCAAAACACAACTTCACTAATAGCAGTCACAACAATCACATAGTTAATGGAAGGAGTTGGAGTACTTGAAGGACTTGCACTGAGAGATGGGAGGGGGCTGATACATGTGCTCTGTCAAGGACAACAGTGCAGCGTTGCCAGATCGCTTGCAGTGTTCCCAGTCTCATTACTTTTCTGCCACACCTCATATATCATATATTCTATCAATAAGAACTGATATATCAGGGATATCTTTCATGTCAGGCTATGCCCTGACATTATCCTCCACCAAGGCTGAAGCCATCTGCAATTTTCTTTTTAGCCAACATTGAAGTAGATTCTTTGCATTTTTAAGGTTTTCCTCTGGTTCCCTTTTTACTTTCTTTAACAGGGTACCCTACCCATTTTACCAGGTACTGAATCTTTCCATAATGCTTCCTACTTTTAAGGATTGCTTCTACTTCATACTCTGGAGTCCCTCCTTTAATCAATGGAGGGGCAGCTGTTCTGATCTGTTGATGGGGTAGAGAGATACCATCTTTCTTATGTAAAAGGATTGGTGAAATACATTGTGGATTTTCCATTCCTTGGGTAATGCTACGTGATATGCTACCTTACCTATAATTTTTTCTACCATAAAAGGTCCTATGCGTTGGTGTGCTAATTTGTGTGATGAAACACTTATAGGTACATTTCTTGCATCTAGGTAAACTTCATCTCCAATTTCTATGATCTTTCCAGATACTCTTTTCTTATCAGCAAAATCATTATATGTCCAGAATGCTCTTTTTAGATTTGCAATGCATAAGGCATGAGTTTGTTATATATCTTTAATAAAGTCTCTACCTGATGGGTTTTCTGAGATTTCAGTGAAGTTGGGTCCCCAATTCACATCATAACCATAATTTGCCTTAAAGGGTGACATACCTAGAAGCATGGTCCAAGTTATTATAGCAGAACTGGGCCATTGTTAGAAGCTCTTCCCAACTATTTTGTTCAGAATTCACATAGCATCTTAGATACTGCTCTAATACTTGATTTACGCGTTCTGTCTGTCCATCAGTTTGAGGATGATATGAAGTGGATAGACATCTTTTAATACCTAGGTCCTTCATTACTTGATTCCAAAAATTCAATGTAAACTGAGCACCACGGTCTGTTATCACTTCTTTGGGAATGTCGTGTAAAAGAAAGACATTTTTTATAAATAGTTGGGCTGTTTCCTTAGCTGTTACAGATGTTTTAGTAGGTATAAAGTGAGCCATCTTTGTAAATCTTTCAATGACTACTAAAATTGCATTGTAACCATTTGAATTTGGTAACTCAACTATAAAATTTAAGAAAACTGATTCTCATGGTTTTGTTGCCATACTTAGGGGTTCCAGTAAGCCCTGCGGGTATCCTCTTCTAGCCTTTGTATGACAACAGGTCTCACAACCAGCTAGGTACTTGATCACATCTTTTATCAGACCAGGTCAACGGTAAGTTCTCTGAATAAGTGAAAGCACTTTTATTTCTTTTAGGGTGACCTGCCATGCTTGTGTCATGGTATTCACATAATATAGTTAGCCGTTGAGGACCTTTGGGTATATAGAGACACTGTTTCCAAAATAGAAGATATCCTTTAAGTGTATAACCCTTTTGGTACCAAATGCTATTGTTGTTATTCTTTAAATCAGATAAGATTTTCTGGCAAAAAGTGTCTTTTTCCTGGGCTTTGATCAATTCATCCTCCCATTTTACTAGGACAAGGTGAGAAAGTTGATCTGATTTTCTGTTTGTTTTAGTAAGACTTGAGTATTGTAGTCTTCTATCTCCCCTTCATCTGGATAAGATCTGATCTTCTACTTAAAGCATCTGGGACTACATTAATTTCTCCTGGTTTATGACTATTTTTTAGCTCATGGTCATCTAAAGTGAGAGCCCATCTGGATTGATGTTGATTTAGTTGCTGAGGAGAGAAGAAGTAAGTTAAGTTTTTATGATCAGTCAGAATGGTAACTGGATGTTTAGCCCCACATAGGTATCTTCTCCAATGCTTCAAGGTCTGAACAATGACTAACATTTTTTTATCATAAATGGGGTAATTACATTCAGCTGGGATAAACCTCTTTGAGTAGTAGGCTATAGGATGAAGCCTATTATCATCCCCCTCCTGTAGTAAAACACTTCCAAGTGCAAATTTAGAGGCATCAGTTTCAACCACAAATGGCCTCTCATAGTCTGGCATTGCTAAAACTAGTGCTGTAGTAAACGCTTTCTTTAAGTCATTAAAGGATCTTTCTGCCTTTGATGACCATTTAAAATTTACATTATCAGAGGTGAGTTGCGTTAAAGGTAATGCAATTGTTGAAAAAAATTTTGATAAAATTTCTGCAAAAGGTTGCTAATCCTAAGAAGCTTCTCACCTCCTTTCTCTAGTTGGTGTAGGCCAAGAAGTAATAGCATCAACTTTACTTGGTGCCATTGTAAACCCGTTCTTGCCTACAACATAACCAAGGAACTCTACTTCTTCTTGTGAAAACTCACATTTTGATAAATCAACATGAAAATTGAAATTTTTGAATTTCTCAAATACTAGTTGAAGATGATTGAGATGATCCTCTTTGGACTTACTGTATACTAAGATCTCATCTAGGTAAGAAACACAAAATTGATTCATGTAGCCTCCTAGTACAGTATTGATCATCTGTTAGAATGTGCTAGGTGTGTTGCATAACCCAAATGGCATTACAAGATGTTCATACAGGCTAAATCTTGTTTTAAAGGCAGTTTTCCACTTATCTCCTTCTTTGATTCTGATTTGATTAAATTCATCTCTAAGATCAATTTTTGAAAATATTGTTGCCCCAGAAAATTGGTCGCTAAGGTGGTCTGCATCAGGTAAGGGATACCTGTTTTTTATAGTGATATCATTAAGCTTCTGGTAATTGACACATGGACGTAAACCTCCATCTTTCTTACTCACAAAAAAGTGGTGATGAGCATGGGGATCGTGAAATTCTGATGAAACCTTTGCTTAGAATGGTATCTAAGTATTCTTGCAAAGCTTTTTGTTTCCGTTGATTATAGCTGTAGATTGGGCCATGAGTAGGCTGTTTACCTGGAACCAAGTCTATTGCATGATCAAATAGGCTATGCTGAGGTAGTTGATTGGCTTCCTCTTCGCTGAAAACTGAAGCCCATTGCCTTAAATACTTAGGAATAGTTGCTTTACAGGCCTCCAACTCTATAATCAGAGTATCAGCAATTAACATCCCAGAGCATCTTGCTTTAATCAAGGCCAAGTTTCCTTTTTCCCATTAAAGCTAACAACAACGGCATGATTCTCATACTGGTACTGAAGTTTCATCTGACATGTCCAGTTATATCCAAGTATTACTTGTTGAATGTTTCCTTAAGCACCCAGAACTCAACATCTGAAGTATAGTAACCAATATGAAGACTAATGAGCTGTTCATAACAATAGGTGTTGATAATCTCCCATTCCCAAGAGTTACATCAAGCAATTCAATTCCTTTTGTACATTTTAACTTTCTAGTAATTTCTCAGAAATGAAATTTCTAGATGCGCCTGTATCTATTAAAGCCTCTGTGTATTATTTATATTCATCATGGCTTCAAGCTACATATAAAATAGGATAAGGATGAACTTTGTTCTTTAATGGAGATTTAGCAGAAACTGTTTTTTCTGAGCATTCATTTGCATAATGACCAGGCTTGTGGCAATTATAACATAGCTTTTTTTGGTCCAACGTTGTTGATAGTTAGTTCTGATGAGTTTCTTTTCTTATATTTGTTTGAATTAGTAGGTGCTTCAATCATCAGATTTGTTGTGGTCTCAATTAAATCCTGAAGAGGCATAGTGATTGGATGATGTCTAACCAATTCTGCCCAAAAGTCACTTAAGCCTTGGCGAAAGAGAAGTGAACCCATCTCAGAATCTAAATCAGCTTTATGAAACGCATCAAAAAAATTTTGTATAATCCTCCATAGCTTGATCTTCCTGTTTTAGCTTTAGTAGAGCTATACATGCTTGTAATCTTGATCCAGCTGGTGTTGCAGCAGCTAAAATTTGACTTTTAAAAGACTCATAATTAGTACATAGACTTTCATATTCTTCAAGAGCCTTTACAAATCAACTAAGTGCATCCCCAGTGAGTTGGGAACCTATTGCCATCACTTTGCATGCATCATTGTGATAAGTGTTGGGGTAGATTTTGAATTATGCACTTAATAAAGCCAGTCCTCTCTTTATAGTTGAAAGTGTAAACTTTTCAGGAAAGTTTACTGTGGAACTAAAGGGATTAGTATGATTAGCTACTGTCACAGTCTGCACTTGACTGGGTCTTTCTGAGTTCTTTGATAGATTATCTGATTGAGACTCAGAAAATTTAAGCGCATCTTAATTTTACTATAGGCCTTTAACAATATATATACAGTTATTGTGCCTAGTAGCATAAGGAAAAGGTGGTAATATTTTGTTTGGTTGGCAGTCAATTTGTCAGGGACTGGAATATCTTTAACCCAGTCTGGCATAGCAACTCGTGAACTTGCCATACCTGAGCTAAGAGTCCAGTATAACAAGGGGAGGATGCGGATAAAAAATATGAAAGCTGTGAATAAAGGTCTATTGGGCCCTATTATAGGTTGTAGAACTTCAGCTAGATCAACCCCTGTTAGGGCCAAGATACCAGTGAAAGTGGGTAATTGTGAAATTGAGTTAGAGGAAATATTTGGATTTTCAGAGTCATTTAATTGATATATGATTGATAATAAAGATCCTTGTACTTTACTAAGGATCAAAAGCAAGTAAATCAAGTAAGTATCTAGAAGCATCTTAACATTATTGACTGAAAGGAATGATTTTAGAAATATTCAGCTTATGTTCACTTTTCAGACTAATTGAACTAGCTTTAGGGCTTACTTGATTCTTATTTAGCTTTAGATTCTTTAGGCTCTTTCTGTCTTAGATAACCAAAGCTTAGACTAGTAGTCAACTGCCTAGTTAGGACTACTAAGACTTGGCCCCATGTGTTCCAATGTTTGATTCAAATTCAATAGGCATGAATCGACTTGTCTGACTTGTTATTCGTCTGCTATGTGACTTTGCTATCATCTTTGATTGTTTAAGCTGATTACATATATCATATATTCTATCAATAAGAACTGATATATCAGGGATGTCTTTCATGTCAGGCTTTGCCCTGACAGATATGAACCTGTTGGTACTGCCATCAACCAACCCCCAGGATAATGGGAGATAATAAATTGGGTACCATGATAAATTTAAAGCAGAAGCCAAACCCTTGTACTAAAAAGGGTACTAGGCACTGCACTGGGTAGCAAGTCATCAAAGTTGATGATAGACAAAAGTTTAAGGACTCCACATCTAAATTAAGATCTAACCCCTGAGCAACCTGCAGACTCATAAAGTTTCCAGTGGCTCCTTGTCACCAAGAGCCTCAACAGAGGCCATGTGAGCACCCAACTGGATCTTGACTTGTAACAGAAAGTAAACCTGATCTTGTTTATTCACAAAGGTATGAGATACACTCAGGAGAGGTGGGATGTCCACCAAACCATCCACCAATTCATCTGTGGGAGCAGAGGTCATGTCCACCACTGGCTGAACAAACCCTAACTCCATTCCTTCCTCAGGGGACAACTGGGGCACCAGCAAATTCACATACACCTAATCCCCTGAATTAGCAGTGTAAAAAATGAGAATACAAGCATCAGAATACTCAATAGCAGGATGAGGGGGAAAATTTAGCAACCTCAGGAACAAATAACATGCCCACACTTGCAACCAGTTCTTGCTCACCTCCTTGAGGGAAATAAAACTCCTTGATCTCTTCCACTTGACCTGAGGGTAAACCCTACTGATTTTAATGTTAAAAAAGATGTTCAGACAACAGCATAAAAGCTGTAATCCGCTGAATGGGCTAGCGCCACAGAATACACCCCTAGCTGACAGGTGAATTTCCCATTCATATAACTGTACCAATGCAGCATCCCTCCCATAGGGCAGGATGGAGAAGGATGAAAATACAGGCCACTCCATTATTTCAGGGAGTGTACTGATGATGATAATAATATTACTGTCCTGAAACTCTGGATGAGTGAATACCCAGACTTCCAGATAAAATACCCTAGGTACAGCTATTCATATTAATGGATAGAAAATGAAAATGGCAGCTGTGAGGACTAGTCAGGGATTTTCAGAATTGTGAATCATCGTCACTAAATCATTAAATAAAACCTAAACCTCACATATACATTTTAATGTTTTTTAAGGATTTTCACTGATACCAAAATGGTGGTAGGGAAGAAAGATGGAGTGATAGTGGTACCTGTCAGGGACCACTGTCTAAATTCTTGCAAAAGGGGAACTGAAGCTAAGCGCACTGCTATCAAGTATATTTCATAATTCAGTTCTGGTAGATCAGAATTATGAAACATTTTCTGATATTGACTCACATCTGACCTGATTAGGTGGATTAGCATTGAATTTGTGGGTGAGAATATTCATTCTACCATGACTGCACTTAGCATGATGACAATGATGCCTTCAGTGGACAGCGGGTTGTGCACATGGGTAGGCCACATATGGCCAGTTTATTGGGTGGGAAAAGTATTGACCACGCCTGTACCTGTTGGGTATAGACTCATTTGCAAAATCGTTGAGGGAAACCTGAAGGATGTTCAATTTTGACCCAAAACTATTTTTTGGCATTATTCTTGGTGGAATGCAACTTATCCTCCCCAGCGGAACTTGAACCTGCAGATACCCCCACCTAGGGACCTTTGCTACCTACCTCTCACTAGCAATGGCTTCTACTATCTGCCACCTCCTGGCACAACTTCTGGATTTTACCCATCAACTCTTTGGCGGTAAGCATGGGCAGAAGAGGCATGATTCACAGGGATACGCCATTATCCACCTCTCATCTACAACATGGGCTAAATTGCCCAGGGCAACAAGAGGGATGGCTGCCAGCTTTTTCTCTTTTTATTCAGAATAGGATTTTCTCCTGATCTAGCTGCAGGGGTTGCTCCTTAAGGCTTACACTATGTCATTTTGGACTCAATCTTCATTCAGACTATTTTTATCATTAGTACAATAATATTATTATCAAATTGGGAGTTTTTATGGGGTTTCTTCCATAGGTCTTGGAATCAACACCTATAGTTGGGCATTTCTTGACAAAAATTTGTGCTATCAATAATAAAAAGGTTTTTATATTTAACTGACAATAGTACATTGGGTTTTACAATTGTAATAATGTTGTTGAGTTTGTCTACCAGACCTTTCTAATAAAATTTTAATTTACTCTGAAGGATTAAACATTAACCCATGAGCTACAATGAAGGGTAATTTTTACCTTATTATTTAGCACTAATAAAGTGAGATAGTAGGTTCTCCTAATTAAAAATGATATAAAATAATCCTAAAGGCAACTAGAGATAAATAGAATAACTTGATATGTTTATCATGAAGAATTATTTGATGTTAAGTCCCTAATTATATATAGTAAACTTAAGTACTTATAACATGATAAAGTATGTTGCATAAATTTTTATAAAAATACATATATTTAATTTATCTTTTAACTTATTCCTATCATCTATTTAATAAAACTCTAACACTGACTGACAGACATACAACGCACAGCCTAAACTAATGGGCCTAGAAGCATGAATTTAGCACAGGAGTTCCTCATATAACTTAGGTGAGCTGTCATATGAACATGACATAATAGTGAGGACCAACCCCAAAGATAAGGCTTGGTGCTTGGAGGCCCAAAAGTTGAAGCTGCAGGGCCTCCCAGACCTGAAGCACACCTAGACCAGCGCTGGGTAAGGGCAAAATATGCCCAGGTTGGTCCTAGTGGGGTGCTGAGTGCCCGGCCCCTGACAATGGGTCAAGCGTTAAAATGAACTATCTACCAAATAAAGGCGGATGGTTTGATTCGCTTAGTTGAGGAATGAGGGTTTGAAACCCATTCCACCTACAAAATAACGCGCTTGGGTTGAATCCAACTTCAGTTGATAACTTGACTGAAGTCAGTTTTGGCCTATTTTACTAACTCGGATGTCAATATCACCCTATTGGTGAGCTGCTGTTTGGGCCCACTGTGGCATAACCCAATTTCCCCATCCAAGCTTAAATACGTTTTCTCCAAGCAACATTCCTTGTTGGTCAACTTCCCCAATAAAAACCTATACCCCATTTTAAGTTATTTTTTATTTTATGATATTCCAAACGCTCCTGTGTGCAAACCTCTTTGAGGAGGTCTCACATTCTGTTACACTTGCCATTGCAAGTACCATGCTGCTCTCCCCTCATGCACCATTTGTCCGCCCAGGATCCCTCCAACCTGGGCCGCCTAACCCCATCCTATATGTGCACCGTGTCACCCTTATATGGGGTTTTATTATAAAATTTGCAATTTTATGCCTAAGCAGTTATTGCTCCAGCACCCTCTGCTGGGCTCTAATCACTCTGGCACTAACAGCTAGTTCCCTGGCATTGGCCTGGTGCACTGCGCACTGCCACATTGGGAACAGGAGAGTTATAGACACTCTCCTTACATTAGTTGACCAACCCTATTTTCTGCACAAACTTTTTCCATGTGGACCTTTTCCAAGGTGGAAACACTGGCTGTCAGCTGTGGGCTCCAGCTGTTGTTAGCTGTACTGCTGTTTCCTCTTTTTCCCAAAGGTTGGAGCAACTTGGCATTATTTTGGTTGTCTCCAACTGGAAAGTATCCACCTTTAATGTTCGTACCTGGTGATGTCAGACACTTCAAGGTCCAAAGGTGATTTTCCCCAACATTCCGCTGAATTTCTCAATGTCAATTTAAATAAATGAGTTTTCTTTTGCCCCTCATTCAGCCAATGTCATCAGAATTGGCAAAGATGGGCCTGGGGATGTTGGCCATGGATATCATCGGACATTCCATCACAGTTCAAGGGACAAGGTCATTCACATCAAAAAATGCATTTTATAACGAAAACCTGAGATATACCTCTGAACCAATTTTTCCCTCCCATGGTTCAGATCTTGAACCCATTCCTGTATGGAATCACTCCAGAAAATCCCTTGTTTGACCTCTTCCATGATTTGCAGCACATGAAGTTGAAAAAGAGCTGCGCCTGTTATATGAAACTGCTTATGCACCTGCAGAAGGCATGGAGGGGTATGTGGCCTCAGTAGTAAGGGTGGCCAAATATCCCTCCTCCTTTTTTGATTCCCAGACCTACCCTTATGGATCGCTCAAGACAGAAGAAAATTTAGGTGAACTGGGGGCGTTTTCTGCTTTGAATAAATCCACTCTGGATACTTTCTCTTGACTGCTACCCTTACATCCTCTTTGGGAAGTTCACCACAACCATTTTAGTGGATACCGGTGCCACCAATAATTTTATTGACCAAGATCTGGCTGACTACCTTGAGTTGAGTTATTCACCAGGTGGTATGGCTAGAGGTGGAGCTTCTCAAGGTATCCCTATGGTGAACATCATAGGGATGGTGAACTACCAGGTGGGCACCTATCTTCTGTCCAATCATTTCCAAGCTATCAAGCACATTTTGTTCCCATTATTTTGGGGGTTGAGTGGTGGAGAAAGTTTGATGTCCGCACTAATTTGAAAGAAAACATGCTATCTTTGTCTTTGATTAATGGTCACCAGTTGATTTTTCCCTTATTGGAGGATAATGTTCAGGGCCCATTACCTCATTGGCCCAATGTTCCCACCCCTATCTTGCTCCTGCTGAAGATTCCCCCTCTGCGGGATTTTCCTTACCTTCCTGTTTGAATGGTTTGGAATTCTCTTTTGATGCAGCATCCACCAACGCACTCCCTGAGCACTCTGAGTTTGATTGTGACTTTAAGCTCATGGTGTATCTGGTGCGCATATCTTCCCCCATTTACCCATTAACTGTCTGGGAGGAAGAGGCTTTGGATATGTGGGTGAAGGAACAGTTGGCCAAAGGTGCAATTTTTCAGCGTACCTCTCTGTATGCTCCCCCTACTCTTTGTGGAGAAGTCTGATGGTACCTTACACCCCTGCATAGACTATGATAACCTTAACAACGTTACTGTACCAGACCTCCATCCCATCCCTTTGGATTCCCAGATTGCACGCTATTTGGAGAAGGTGAAGGTCTTCTCCAAGCTGGATTGCCTCAACGCGTTCAATTAGATCCAGATTAAAAAGGGACAAGAGTGGTTGACCACATTCCGTACCAGAAAAGGGATTTTCCAGTTTCAGGTCATGCCTTTTGGGCTTAAGAATGCCCCTGCTATCTTTCAATGCCGCATTGATGCAGCGTTGGGGAACCTGTTAGGGGTATGCGCGGTTGCCTACATGGATGATATCCTGGCCTTTTCCCCTAATAAGGAGTCCCATGCAGTTCACCCTCAGCAAGTGGTGGAGCAGTTAAAGGCTGCCAGCCTTTTTTAAAAAATTTAAAGTGAGAGTTCTTTAAGTCCCAGGTCACGTTTCTGGGCAACATCATGTTTGACCAAGGACACATGATAACTCTAGACAAGGAGAAGGCAATTTGTGAGTGGCCTACCCCCACCTCAGTTAAGGAATTAAGGAGCTTTTTGGGGACGTGCACATCCCTCAAGAAGTTTACTCCCAATCTGTCTGAGGTGGCGGCTCCCCTATACAAGGCTAGCGGTGCCAAGGTGCTTCAGTGGTTTCCTACTTTGGAGGATGCTTTCCAAGCATTGAAGTGCACCCTGTTGTCCATGACTGTTCTTCGCCATGTCAACCCTTCAAAGGAGTTCATTGTGTCAATTGATGCCTCCAACTTCGCCATAGCGGCTACCTTGTTACAAGTAGGCAAAGATGGAATAGAGCATCCAGTGGGATACTTTTTATAAGAAGATGTCTCTGCATGAGTTGAATTACGCTGTTTATGATAAGGAGTTACTAGAAGTGGTGGAGGCGCTGACATATTGGCATCACCACTTGCATGGCTCTTCCCAACCATTCCGCGTATGTACAGATCACTGTGCCTTGCTGTACTACCGCGCCCCTCATGTCCTAACCCCACAGCAGACCCATTGGCATGAGACCCTTGCCCAATTTGCATTCATGTATGAGTTCACCAAGAGCAAGGCGAATGGTCTGGCGGATGCTTTGAGCCACAACCCTGCATTAGCCCCTGATCCTAAGGAGGTAGAGGTGCACAACACCCAGGTGATGATCCCTCCAAGTAAAAAATATTGTCATTGCTTCCCTCTCCCTGGCTAACGGGCCAGTGCTTGCACCTCTGGATAACGTGGAGGAATATGGTATGTTCAGAAAGGTCATCCTCTCTCAGCCTCTGTTGGACGAATATGCCATGGTCCTTGCAAAGAGCGCATCAAATCAAGAGGATCTATCCAGGGGCTATCATGTAAAGGATGAGATGGTGTGGTTCCAGGGACGCCTTTGGGTACCTGCTGGACCACTGCGCCTGGAAATCATTTGGGACCATCATGATGGAATCACCATTGGTCATCCAGGGAAAGCAAAGACCTTGGAGTTGATATGTCACACATACAACTGGAAGGGCTTGCCAGCTCAGGTGGGCCATTATTGCAAGGAGTGCCCGGTATGCAACCAGATGAAAAATTAATCATCAACCTTTAGCAGGGTTTTTGGTACCAGTCCAAAAGGCTGATGGTTCTTGGACTTCCATCTCAGTTGATTTCATTGTGGAGTTACCAGTCTCAGATGGTTATGATGCCATCATGGTAGTGGTGGATCAGTTCATGAAGCTTGCCCACTTTATTCCTTGCAGAACCACCATAACTGCAGCTGAGATGGCTAGGCTTTTTGTTACCCATGTGTTTGCGCTACATGGGGTCCCCCAAGAAATTATCAGTGACTGGGGCCCTCAGTTTACCTCCGTTTTTGGGAAGAGTTGTGTAAGACTCTTCAGATTCACCCTTGCCATTCAACTGCCTATTACCCCAATCAGATGGGCAGACTGAACAAGTTAACCAGTGCTTGGAACAGTTTTTGCAGTGTTACACCGCTGCAGATCATTCAGATTGGGCTTCTCACCTTCCCATGGCCCAGTTTAGCTACAACAATACTTTGCATTCATCAATTGGTTGTTCCCCATTTTTTGCTAACCATGGCTTTAACCCTGCTTTTAACATGGAGCCCAATTGTGGGTCAAAGGTTGAAGCAGTGGTGGACTTTGCCAAGACAATCAAGAAGGTCCACCAGGGGTTTCCACAAGCTTGGAGGCAGCTATGCAGTATATAAGGAGAACGCCGATGGGAAGCGCTGAGTGGGTTCTGCATACAAGGAAGGGGATCTTGTGATGCTTGATGCTCGCAACATCCCAATCAAGCAGCCATGTAAGAAGCTGGGACCAAAGAGGATTGGCCCCTACCGCGTTGTTAGAAAGGTGGGCCATGCATCATACCAGTTAGATCCCCCCTCATTCCAGATCTTCTCAGTGTATCATGAGAGCAAACTGATGTTGTTCGAGGGCCCCCCACCAGAGACTCCTGAGGCCTATCTCATGGATGGGGCGCCAGAGTGGGAGGTGGAAGAAATAGTTGCCTCACGCCATGTAAAGAGAAGACTTGAGTACCTGGTATCCTGGAAGGGCTTTGATGCTGCAGAAAACAGTTGGGTTCCAGTGCGCAACTGTGTGCATGCCCAAGAATTGATTGACGCCTTCCACCAGCGTTTTCCCCAGGCTGCTGGATCTCAACTGAAACTGACCATCGCCACCATGAAGTTGGCCCCTGCCCACAAGAACTTTTCCCTGGCGCAAGCCCCTGGAGGGGGGTTGAGCCCCATTGGGAGGAGAGGGTAATGTCATGTGAACATGACATAATAGTGGGGACCAACCCCAAAGATAAGGCTGGGCGCTTGAGGCCCAAAAGGTGAAGCTGCAGGGCCTCCCAGACCTGAAGCACACCCTAGACCAGCACTGGGTTAGGGCAAAATATGCCCAGGTTGGTCCTAGTGGGGTGCCAAGTGCCCAGCCCCTGATGATGGGCCAAGCGTTAAAATGAACTATCTACCAAATAAAGGCGGATGGTTCAGTTCTCTTAGTTGAGGAACGAGGGTTTGAAACCCATTCCACCTACAAAATAACGCGCTTGGGTTGAATCCAACTTCAGTTGATAACTTGAGTGAAGTCAGCTTCAGCCTATTCTACTAACTTGGATGGCAGTATTGCCCTATTGGTGAGTCGCTGTTTGGGCCCACTGCCATAACCCCAATTTCCCCATCTGAGCTTAAATACATTTTCCCCGACCAACATTCCTTGTTGGTCAACTTCCCCAATAAAACCTATACCTCATTTTAAGGTATTTTTTATTTTATGATATTCCAAACGCTCCTGTGCACAAACCTCTTTGAGGAGGTCTCACATTCCATTACACTTGCCATTGCAAGTACCATGCTGCTCTCCCCTCATGCACCATTTGTCCGCCCAGGATCCCTCCAACCTGGGCCGCCTAACCCTGTCCTATATGTGCACCGCATCACCCTTATATGGGGTTTTATTATAAAATTCACAATTTTATGCCTAAGCGGTTATTGCTCCAGCACCCTCTGCTGGGCTCTAATCACTCTGGCACTAACGGCTAGTTCCCTGGCATTGGTCTGGTGCACCACGCACTGCCACACTGGGAACAGGAGAGTTATAGACACTCTCTTTACATGAGCACTAAGAAGGGATTTTTGAAATTCATCCCCTAGGGGGGTTAGATAGGGATTAAAGTTTGTATAAAAGTTCATAGTTTTTAGAGTTAGAAATATGGAATTAAGTGTTTAGAATTCTGTTCTCAAATAAAAGTCAGCTGTATCAGAATTATGGAAATTCTTCCTCTAAGGGGGGTAGATATGGGATGAAAGTTTGTATGGAAGTTCACCATTTTTGTAGTTAGAAATATGGAAATTAGTGTTTAGAATTTTGTTAACAAATAAAAGTCAGATGTATCAGCATTTTTGGAATTCCATTCCCTAAGGGGGTAAAATAAGTGACAAAAGTTTGTATGGAAGTGCATCATCTATAGTATAAAATCTAAGTTAATCAGTTCTAATATTCTGGTAATAAATAAACCTGAGAAATGCCAGGTAACTCCACTAGTAAAGCATAAGTTGCCAAGTATGATTACACCTGTCGTCAGCAATATTGAAGTGGGTAATTGGTTAAAATATGGTTTACTGTATTCATATAGAATCACTAGAAAATATTATCCCATATAACAAACTTGAGCTAAAAAAGGCATCTTCATATATACTATAATGAACTAAATGCACACATAATTTATATTTATTAAGTATTAACATCAGAAAAGAATTCAAAATCATTTACTAATACAATGTCAATATACTTAACAGTTTTCCAGATTGCATATATTTATTAGTTAGATATGTCCCTATTCTTTCCGCTTGATCTCATTTTCAAGCAATTTTACAAAAAGGTTTAAATTATCTACCACTGTCTAGACACGTCCATTTCCCAATTGATAGACTTGGATCCACCGCCTGCTGCTCCAGTGTGGGGCAGCGGTGATCCACCTTCCAGAATTTTCCTCTCTGCAGGGAAACGAATTTGGATGGGCTCAAATAGTCTGCCAAACTCTACTGGCTGATTTGTCCTTCCATGGGACTTAATGCTTCATCTTGCATGCATCCACCTGACTCGCCCCATCTTCTCACCCTACCCAGATTCACTATCCAATTTTGCCTCCATGTCAACTATGAGCATTTATTCCCATATGCCAACAAAGCAATAATTGAACTTGCCACCATTGCCTTTGCACTGGCTGGCTTTATCAGTTTCCTCCCTTTTAAGGGCTATTTTGATATAGGATTCCAAACAAAGGAGGATGCTTCAGCGGTAGTGTTGACTCCTCTAATTTACAAAAATACACCCATCCTCACTACCTGAACTTGTCCCCTTGATGGCACCACACTGGTGGTGTCATTTTCCAACCTCCCTTTGCATCTCCAGCCCTAAATTTCATATGATGAGTTGATGTCAGGGATTTTAGTTTATGGCACTCAGCCCAACCTTGTCTTAGCCATTCCTTCTGGTGTGGAGCGCCTGGCCACCCCTTGAGCCACTGCCACCATCATCCCAGATCACTCTGCCATTTCCCAACAAATCTGTCATGGTTGGATGACTTTATAGTAGGAACAGATGCTAAAGACAAGGCTGGGTAACAGGAGGCTCAGAAGGTGAAACTTCAGGCTCTTCCTGACCTGAAACACACCTTAGATCAACGCTGGGTGAAAGCCAAGCATGCCCAGGTTGATACTAATGGGGTGCAAAACGCCCAGCCTCTGATCTCAGCCCAGGAAATAAAATGAACAATTTACATTATAAATGAAGACAGTTCGATTTGGTTGATTGGAGAGCAAGGGTTTGAGTCCCACTCAAGTTATGAAATCTTGAGTTTGGGTAAAATATGGCTTCAATTAATTACTCGAGTGAAGGCACTTTTGGTGTATTTTACTAAAACAGATGGAAGCATCTGTTTATTGGAGCGTCAAGGCTTGGGCACACTTCTGCAGAACCTGAATTTCTCTGGCCCACTTTAAATATGTTTTTGCGACCAACATTCCTTGTTGGTCAACTTTTCTTTAATAAATTTACCCGTTATTTTACATTTTTTCTCAATGGTTCCTTGGGCAAACTTGGTGGTGGACCTCTTCGGGGAGGTCTCCAACTATGTAGGCCACTACCTTTTATCACAATTTACAAAAATCCCAGGTGCTCCCTTGGGCCGCCCAGGTCCCCTTCAGATAGAGGCACCCAAGGCCCCTGACGCCAAGTTACACTTGATTATGGACTCCCCTTTGGGGTCCACTCAAGCTGTGATATTCCTGTCTTACCTGGTACTTTATGTTGCACTTTATACCCTTTCCTGGGGTGCCTTTTGCACAGGCACAGTTCAAGGTGCCTTCCTTCCCATTCTCCTAATGGCTAGTTCCCTAGCAATGTGGGTTTGCATCCCACATCACCTTGCTGGGAATGAGAGAGTTACAGACACTCTCTTGAAAAATCCTCCCACATGCTCACATTGCTGCAGCACTGGAGCATTTCTTTTGGGCTCATGTTGATAGAGGTCAACAGATTTGTCCCATTTGTTTTGAGCTTGACCACTCTAAAAGCTCTTGCCTTCATGCTGATTCACTTGTTACAATTTCTGAACCTGCTTCAGTGAAATCTGAATGGGGCATTTTGTTGCCCCCTCCCACCCAATATCCTTGCACGTTGAGCCAATGTTGTAAGTCAGCCCCCACCAAAACCTTCAACCACACTCATGCCCTGGGAACAAACTGACCAATAAGAGTCAGACTTGGACCACCATTTGCGCCCAAGCAACCCATTTGACTACTACAACCCACCCAAATTCTGCATCCACTATTCTCATGAACCAAATCATTGGGACCTATTGGATGAGGTTGATGAATCAGGTAAAATTGTCACAAATAAGGATGACAAATCTGGTGAAGAAGACCCAAATGAATATGATTGGGCTGAATTATATAACTCTGATTTTGACAAAACCCTCTCATCCAGACAATATACTCCTAAACCTAATGCCATCCCATTCCAAAGTGACTACCAGCTTGCCTTAGCAGTGGTGGCCTCACACCATTGCCATCACCTCTGCAAAGCAGTAGCACAATCAACAGATCAATTCCATAAAGGGCTGAGAATAATCAACTTCCCCCTGATTTCCCCAAAGTAGCATGGGAGGAAATCATCAAATTGGCCATTGATACTGATGATGCTGTCATGCATGTTGCAAGACTAGCAGCACTCAACTCAACCTCTAAAGTTACCCAGCAAAATATTGCCAGCTTGGCCCAACTCCCAGATGCCCACCTCCAAGCTGAATATCATGTTGCAGAGTTAGTTGAGGCTGTCTTCCAAGCTGACCTTGAGGTAAGTAACTGTTATCTCACCCTCCTCCAACCCCACCATGCTGATGCCCCAACGCCCTTGCTCTCTGCTTTTGTCTGCTTCTTCAACCAATGTGCATCTTCCATACAAGATCCACCTGAAGAAGAGCTGCCTGACCCTCCCTCCCCCTCTGCCATGGTGAGCTAGCAGTACTCCACTCCCTGCCTGGTTGGAGGTTTTATTTTCTTTTGTTTTGCTGCCCCATTAATTTTGGGCTTTTTGCTTTAAACTGGTAATGTCTGTCCCCTGGTTAGTGTGTCTCAAATAAAATTTAAAAATTTAAATTTATTATTACAATGTCTATAAAAAATATATCAGATCTCAAAAATATTTCCAAAGTTCAAATTGATTTATTGGTGGATTAGCAAGTTAATGGCTTGATCAACCGGTTCAGATGAGAAACCTTACCTGCATATTTGGGTTACAAATTTAAATTATGACTTATAATTATATTTTTGGGTAAATTGGCTTAAGTCATAACCCTAGCAAGCAGCTTCAAAGCTCTTTCTTAAGGCGCAAGGGCTGATTTAGCGGCACAATCAAGGAGGCATGTCATGAATTTTAGCTGTTTGGATTGATTTGGATTTTAAAACCCAATCGACGCCTTTAACTCACAAGCTAAGGTTGGTAAAGTTAATTGGCTTTAATTGTAAAGGTTGATAGACGTGCAGTTTAATTCGGTAGAGAGCCTATATGGCTTTAAATGGCAATTCTAAAGGTGAAGGTAAAGGTTTAACAACTCGGCTCAACAATCAACAGTTCTTAATGAGGCTGCTGAACATTATTAGTTGGTGGGGCAGCGAACCAGTTTTTCAGGAGTTGATTCTCCTTACGCAGCGCATTGATTTCTTTTTGAAGCGCTTCGTTCTTACTCATGACCTCCTGCTTTATTTTATCATTCTAGGGTTGTTAATGTTGTTTTTAAACAAAATACCTTTATTTGAACAATGTGGGCGTATACGTGGAACAGGCGGATGATCTTCCATAGGCGGAAGATGATGACGGCGGTGGCCGTTGCGGATGCATGCTCCATAAGCAGGATATAAAGGGCGATATCGGATACGATGGAGAAGATTAGAATTGCAGCATCCCACTTCTTTATGCTGGTGGTGAAATACTTGCTGCATCCGCCCGCCACCCAAATCTTGACCCCGGTTTCAACTAGGAAAATGGTTGGGAAGATCCAACTGAATAGAAATAGAATGAAGTTGGCTAGGAGCGTCTCGGGTGTTCCGTAGATGGCTGACAAGTTAGTTTTCGTTGACTCTCTTACCAAGTACTAACCCAACCAGGAGTAACGATAGATCAAGGAACACAATCCCAATAATGATATAATGGAACCTCCTTGTCTGAAAGAAGACATTCAGCTTCTCTTTAGTTGAGGAATGTGGTATCTGCTTCTCTAGGCTTAGCTCCTTCATTTCACCTCATCTAAATTGACTAGGGGTTATTTATAATCATTGGTTCCACCCCGTTTTATCGTTGCAGCAACAATAAGTTGGTTATAACTGAAACCTCCAATTGGATCCAAGTTTACATATCCATTCGCATGCATTCTAATTTTTGCCATGGCTAATCAGCCCCTGCTTATATCCTGGAACCACCCTTCAATATCAATTGGATTTACAATTACGTAATTATAGTGATGGCATTGGATACTAGGTGCGCATTCATCATATCCTTATAACCTTGTTCACCGCTAATATACATTTTGAACCTTATTTTAGCAACCCAAAATGTTACCGCTTTAATCTCAGCCGACGGCTAAATACTATAATCGTTCCTAAAGCAGTTCAAATTCCAAATGGAGGATTATCTTTTATCGAAAGAAGCTTCAATCATAATATAGATCCTTCTTACTAAAATATAGTGGCCTCTCCTCATAGTATTCAAATCTATATCAAGAACCATGATATCGAATAAAGAAATCTATACCTCATACCTGTTCTATAGTAACCTTTATATTTTTACATGACCAATACTTTATCTTATTACTTGCTCCACTATGCGGACAAATCTTTCCTAGTTAACAATAGGCAGCGGTAAAATCATTTCGATAATAAACTCCCGAAAGAACACTGAACCATTTCCGATTTGGAAATCTGACTTTTAACCTTAAGTTAACCATATTTGGTCGCCAAAACGTTATGTACAGGCAATTTTCTAAAAGAAGGTTCTTATTCAGCAGTCAATTTTGAGCAAATTAATTCCTAGGCCAAAGGAATATTGCAGAAACGGCGATTTGTCCAAATTTCGTTCGAGTCGCCGTAGCGGTGGTTGAAATATCTGATTCCTGAGTCGGCATGCCGACAAAAATTTTATTAATCCTGGGTTATTAGTATATTCCCACAGTGAAGATTTTGCTTAAAATTTTTAAAACTTATTTATCGATTAAAACTAAAAATCTAGCCTTTTTATTAATTAAAATCAGGTTAATGGCTTTGCTTCTTGTGCTAATTCAAGGCAGATAAATTCTGGAAAAATTAGAAGATTACAATAAAAGAGATATAATTATACAGTTTAACCACCGCTACCCTTAATATTTTAATGCCAAAAAACTTTTTGATAATCCCTCTAAGCATTTTTATATAAGTATAATTTAAGGTTATTACCATTGATAATAGACTGGTATGGTACTCTGTTGAGGGTCTCTAAATTATTTCTATAAAGAAGGACTTTACTGATCCTGAATATTCCTTCAAAAAAGGTGAGTTTTCTTTTAATATAAATTCAAATTTTTATTTTAGTCTAATAAGTTAAGATTTATTAAGGGTGGTTAGCCTGGCATGTAAAACTGCTTCCACCCTAGTGCAGGTTTTGAGTTTAAACCCCATACTGGCTAGAAAAATTCTTGGTGTGGTATATTTGTCCCAAGATTGACTCACCTCAAATACTGTCAGATATTCTCCTTCTCAACTTCTGAGAAAGAATGTTGGAGTCTGATCTTTGAATAATATTGTGGCTATCAATGATATGAATACCAATGGTGAAAAGACCTTGGCAGATTCTTGGTGGAATCCTATCTATCAGAAAAATATGATTTATACCCAAAATTGGTGTAATAAGGTAAGAACTGATAATAGGATTGCTCTGACTTCTCAGCCAAATTTGAGGTGTTCAATATCGCACATGGGTCTGTTCACCTCCAAGGTGAGAAGATTTTACCCATTGATGATTGGGTGCAAATTAACAAATCATTACCACACAGATCTGACCACTCCTGAGGTGAGAAGATTTTACCATCAAATCTGACCACCTGGTGATTGGATACAATTTATCAAATCATTACCACATGGGTCAGTTTTGCCACAAAATATTTATCCTTGATCTGATAGGCCAAAAGCCTATATTTCCTAATTTGGATGACTCAGCTTTATAATACTTTAGCCCCAAATTCCCATGGCCTCAAGGATTTGAACTAGTTTAAATAGGAAATACTAGTATTGAGAAAAGGGCCTTTTCCTGGTTTGCCCCCATAAACAATAAAAAAATAAAAAACTTTAAAAAGTAAAAACTTAGTTTTCTTAAGAGTTTATTATTTATTTTAAATATTCCATTGTGGAATCCAGCGGCACATAGCACCAGCGAGCATAACCCTTGCTGGATTTTGACAATTTGGTGCTCACTACAGGGGCACGCCTGTGCACTAAACTGTAGTTACTAACATGGAGGCTGTAAACGTGAGCAGCTCTTCTGGTTCTTCTTTAACTGAATCACGATTAGTTGCTCTTGAGAAGCAACTAGCCAGCTCTTTCTCCCGTCTCAAAAAGATAGAGCAACGGCCGTTCAAATTACCTATAAAGGACAGATACACCCCTGGGTGAAGGGAGCATTGCTTCCTTTTTGTACGTTTATGAAGCTGCGATGGATGGCGCCACTGATAAACATAAAGTTCAGTATATTCTTCCTTGTTTAAGCCGCAAAGCCCAAGAGTTGATCGTTCCTCACCTGGATCCTCAGCACACCTGGCCAGATGTTAAGAAGGCCCTCTTGGCTGAATTTGGATCCAAGCAGAGCTTATACAGGGAAAAACAGGCTTTCATGCGCCTTACCATGTATGAGGGTGAAACCCTCTTTAGTTTTGCTGAGCGGTTCTATCTCACTGCTCAAAGGCTGGCTACGTCTAACCTGCTTACCCTGGATGATGCTATCGCCGCCATATTAACAGGGTTAGCTTCACAACCCTCTCTCGCCAGGCATATCATATCAGTGAAACGCCACTTTACAACTTTCCGTGATATAAAAGAGGCTTTGTTAGACGTCGCCCATATTCCTTTAGGTGAGCTGCAGCCTATTGAACGTTGGAAGTGAGGCCACCTGTGCCTATTCTCCCTGCAAAACCTGCTGCTTCAGTGCGACTTAAAATGGACATCCCTCATTCATGCAAAGCGGAGATCCCTACTGTGGTTTCCCCTTCAGCTCAGCCAATAGGTGCGCGCCCTAAGGGTATATCCTCCAGAACTACTGGGGTTGTGAAAATGCCGGTTAAAGTGAAGCTAATTACCCCACCTCTCGTGGCTGTCTCCCCCACTTCAATTGCAACCTTGCCCATGGTTGAGAATACCCCTGAGGCTGACTCTGAGGGGGGTTATGATGATGTTGGGTACTACTTATTGGGAGCTCCCGCGGAAGTGGAGGTCCCTGATCGCCTAAATGCCAAAGGAGTAGATGAAACCACCATACCTGAGGATACTTACCTCCGCCAAGTTATAGGTTGTATGGAAACTATTGACACAGCCAGCGACGCTGATCAGCTCCTATCGAGCTTAATTTCGCCCTTTACAGCGAGGGCATACCATGCAGTCTATTCTGGAGACTCACCCTGAGACCGCACGCAAATTAACCTCCACTTTTCATCTCAAGGAGGTCTTAGCGCTGTCAGCCAACTTTGGAAGCACACTTACCAAGGTTGAAGTAGTTGTTCACAAAGTCCAGGTGATGGCTATCCTGGATACAGGTTCCCCAGTGAATGTAATCTCATCTCAGCTGATGAAAAAGATTAAACTGATGCCTGACCTGGATTATGCCAAGGAGTTTGGAACTGCGGGCCCAAACAATACCCGCGCCCTTGGCGCTTACTCCTCTCTTCCCATTCGCGTTGGGAAGCTTATCCTATCAGCCCCCGCTGTGGCCTTAGATAATAACTCCTATGATATGCTCATAGGTACTCAGTTTATGATCGAGTATGAAGGCATCATCAACATGAAGCAAGGGTTCCTATCTTTAATGAACTACAAAGTTCCATTAGTCTTATCCAACAAAGAACTCATCAAGAATGACTACACCTGCCTGGTTGAATACCCCTTTTCCGCTTTGCCTTTACATTATGTCACCTCTGGGCGCAACACTAAGAAATTGCCTGATTCAGTGGAGGCTAGCGATGGTATTCCATTTTATGCGGCAGATGAGGTGGTGATTAAGCCGGGTGAACAACGAGTGGTTGACACGAAAATCACGCTCCAAATCCCACGCCACTGTTTGTTGCACCTCATAAGTGTTGAGGGCCTTAGTCCTTTGGAGC
Organism: Massospora cicadina; assembly: GCA_022478985.1. Classification (NCBI taxonomy): domain Eukaryota; kingdom Fungi; phylum Entomophthoromycota; class Entomophthoromycetes; order Entomophthorales; family Entomophthoraceae; genus Massospora; species Massospora cicadina. Next base: position 29,543 of record JAKSZP010018726.1, read on the forward strand.
CTCGTGTATTACCTGGGCTACTAGACCCCGCCTATCAGCGACCTATTACTCTACTGTTGGGAAACCTCACCGCAAAGGACATGATCATATGGAAACACCAAGAGGTTGGCCGAGGATTTTTAATCCCTGTGGAGGATGTTGAACAGATCCACTCCATTGGCTCAATGGCAGATTTGGGCCTGCCAACGGACAACCTGGTGTGTACCTTACCAAACGTCCATATCTTGAATGAGTTAACCCCAACTGAGCTAGAGAAAGTTCATAATCTCCTTGATGACTATAGCGACATATTCTCCAAGTCAGCTCACGACTATGGCCATATGAAGGGCTGGTGCCACTCCATTGATGTGGGTGATGCCCATCCCATTTGGTCAAAACCATATTGCAAGTCAAAGGTGGAGGAACAGCATATGAGGATGGAACTCACACAGTTACTGGATGCAGGGTTACTAGTTCCCTCTCAAAGCCCTTGGTCTTCCCCACTGTTATTAATTAAGAAGAAAGATGGAGGTCACCGGGTAGTCATGGACTACCACAAGCTAAATAACCTCACAAAGAAGGATAGCTATCCTATCCCTTGCATCGATGATGCCCTGGCCCAACTATCCAGCTCAAATTTCTTCTCAGCCATGGACTTGGCCAGTGGCTATTGGCAAATGGACCTTTCTCCACAGGACCAGGAGAAATGCGCTTTGATATGCAGTGAAGGTCTTTTCCAACCCACGCGATTACCCCAAGGGTTGTGCAATGCACCTGCATCTTTCCAGCGTGTGATGGATCACATCTTGCAAGACTTAAAGCTAACCTGCGTTATCATTTATCTTGATGATATTACTGTGTTCTCAAAAACCTTCAACGACCACCTGGATCATTTGAAGGAGGTGTTTGGAAGGCTACATAAGTCAAATATCAAGTTGAAACCATCAAAGTGCACTTTCTTTCAGCGAAAATTGGATTTCCTTGGCCACACCATTTCGCAAAAAGGAATCCAACCACTACAGAACAAGGTCAAAGCCATTGCAAATATGCCTCCCCCTAAGAATTTGTGGGATATACAGGTGTTTCTAGGGATGATGGGGTATTACCATCAGTTCATCCCTAAGTTCTCACAACTCAGTGAGCCCCTTGTTCGCTTACTGAAGAAGAATATCCCCTTCCAATGGGGCGCTGAACAAAAAGCCGCTTTTGAGACCCTGAAGCAGCTACTACAATGACGCCCTATCCTATGGCACCCAGATTACAAAAAACCCTTTATCCTGTTTATGGACGCCTCAGACTACGCCGTTGGGGCCATCTTAGGTCAACTAGATGAAAATGGTATTGATCATCTGGTATCTTATTTCAGTAAGATGCTTTCAAAGCCTGAACGCAACTACAGTGTAACAGAAAAGGAGTGCCTGGCTGTTTTGTTGGCTGTAAAGCACTATCGCCCTTTCCTCTATGGGACCACCTTTACTGTAGTTACTGACCACGCTTCATTGAAGTGGCTACAAAATATGAAGGACCCTACTGGGCGGTTAGCTCGCTGGGCTCTAAAGCTCCAGCCTTATGATATGAAAATTGAACAATGTGCTGGAACTCGTCATATGAATGTAGATGGGTTGTCTCATTTGCCAGTCCTTCATTTGGATAATAGTGAAGCAGAAAGGTTACATGATCTATTAATGACTCCAAATGAATGGGAGGATGAAGATGATCTGGTTCAGAAGATGTTAGCCCGCCACTCGTGCAACACCAAAGTGGAAAATGGGAAGTTGTATAAGCAGGTGGGGGCGAAGTGGTTGCCTTACCTCCGGCCCTCAGAACGCGTACCTGCCATCCTTGAAGCTCACTCCATTTTAGGCCATGGAGGGGCAAAGAAAACTTATGAGTGGCTTAAGGATCGATACTATTGGGATGGAATGATGGAAGCTATAGTTGATGTCTTGGAAGCCTGCCTTACGTGCAAGAAACAATCAGTTTCAAGACTAGATACCAGTATCAACCAACTACCCTGCAACAACCTTTTCACACTATTAGTTTGGATGTCGTAGGTCCCCTTCCACAGTCTACCAGTGGCAACCGTTTTATCCTAGTAGCCATCGACCACTTCACTAAGTGGGTTGAAGCTGTGGCGCTTCCTGCCCAAACAGCCAAGGCAACTGCCACTTTCATACATCAACACATTTTTGCTCGGCATGGCTGCCCCCAAGTACTACTCTGTGATAATGGCAAGAATTTTACCTCCAGAGTAGTCAAACTCCTGGCTACCTCCATGGGAGCCCAACAACTCTTTTCAGCTCCATACAATCCATCTACCAATGGGGCAGTGGAAAGAGCCAATGGAACCTTAGTTTCCATCCTCCACAAAATGGCCTCTTCTGATCCACTTCACTGGGATCAATTCTTACCCAGTGCCCTTATGGCCTACCAGATTAGTTATCACCAGATTCTGAAAATGTCCCCTTTCTGAGTTTTGTATGGCAGGGAACCAAGGCATACCTGCTCTTCTGGCTAAGGATGTCTTCTCTAAAGGAGAGGAGCCTGAGAAAGCCATGTGAAGGTTAGCTAACCAAATTATTCAACTCCAAGCTGAAGCTATGACCAACTTAGCAAAAACAGTGACTAAAGAAGGGCAGGCTGCCAATGAGCTCCGCACCCCCTTCCTATATTTCAAGTGGCTGATAAGGTGTTATACTACCATAACCGCATCACCCCAAGAAGCGGTAAGCTTGGTTCAATTTGGGAGGGACCTTTCTCTATCAGCTACAAAAGAGGCAATGAATACTCCATCAAATCATTAGCCATGGGAGTTACTATAAACCGGGTACATGGCCGTTTCCTACAATCCTACACTCCTCCCAACATTCTTGAGGGGGGCAATGTCAGATATTCTCCTTCTCAACTTCTGAGAAAGAATGTTGGAGTCTGATCTTTGAATAATATTGTGGCTATCAATGATATGAATACCAACGGCAAAAAGACCTTGGTGGATTCTCAGTGGAATCCTATCCATTGGAACAATATGATTTATACCCAAAATTGGCATAATAAGGTAAGAACTGAAAATAGGATTGCTCTGACTTTTTGGCTGAATTTGAGGTGTTCAATATCACATGGGTCTGATCACCCTCCAAGGTGAGAAGATTTTACTCACTGATGATTGGATGCAAATTAACAAAATTACCAACAAATCAACACCTCTGAGGTGAGAAGATTACCACTTGATGATGATAGGGTAAAAATTAACAAATCATTACCACATGAATCTGACCACCTCTGAGGTGAGAAGATTTTACTTGCTGGTGATTGGATACAATTTATCAAATGTTACCACACGGGTCAGTTTTGCCTCAAAAATTTATCTTTGATCTGATAGGCTGAAAGCCTATATTTCCTAATTTGGATGACTCAGCTTTATATACTTTAGCCTCAAATACCCATGGCCTCGAAATTTGAACTAGTTTAAATAGGAAATACTAGTATTGAGAAAAGGGCCTTTTCCTGGTTTGCCCCACATAAACAATAAAAACATAAAAAACTTTAACAAAAAGTAAAAACTTAGTTTTCTTAAGAGTTTATTATTTATTTTAAATATTCCATTGTGGAATCCAGCGGCACATAGCACCAGCGAGCATAACCCTTGCTGGATTTTGACAAAGTATCAGATATCCAGATATCAAACATGATGGGAAGAATATTGACTATATTGACTCCCATAGCTGAATTGATATCTAGACCCAAGAAGGGGGTTAAATCTATTACCTCAATAAATTACTTAGAGAAATTGATAGTCAGCACAGCTCTAGTCAACTCTAGTAAAGCTCTGACAAACCAATTTGAGCCTAAAATACACCAAGATGAATTCCTGACTCATCAATCTGATGGATCAACAGAAGGTCAGGTGACAACTACTCATAGTGGCACTCAAGAGCATAAATTAAAATGAACCCAAAAAAGTGTAAAAACAATAAGCTGTCAAATGATCAACCTAAGTGACACACAGTCTCATCTGACTTGGGTATTCAATTCACTATTTTTTCCCTATCAAAATTATGGTATAAAGGGATTATAAAATCCAGAATGTATCATCTGACCAAGAGCATCACTTCTGGATTTCCACCTTCATTATCTTTATTAATTTTTTCCTTAAAGGGTTTATATTATTAATTGTGGAATATAAAAATCTCTGACTTATACTTCAATAAAGTTACATCCTCAATTCTATATCTCAATTTGGTACTTGACTTCAACAAGTATATTTTGCCATGCTTACCATAGGATGGATACTCTAGCTGACAGGACATAAGCGGTGACTTGGCACCCTTTTAAATAAAAAATATACTTTTCATGTGGCTTAGTTGACCTCAAGTATTGACTGTCAGACTTCTTGGGCATAGCATTATTGAGCTCAAAAAACAGAAGCCCTACAGGCTGGTTCTCACTACAGAGGCTCATCTGCACTTAAAGATACCTGCAACTAATTGATCACACCATGGAAGATAACCTGATTGATAGTGTCACCCACTGGGTGCACAACAGAAATGGTGAAGATGATGATCAAATGTGAAGTCCACCCCTCGTCACCTTTGAAGAAGTTCAAGGAAATCTTATGGTGATTCCCAAATCTCATCGTCTTACTTGGATCTCTAATGAAGGAGTTAAAGTATTACTTCATGGAATCATTAACTCAGGAGAAAGAGGCAACCATGATAGGGCATCCGCCATGGACAGATCTCTCATAAACCTGTATGAAACTAACTCCCTCCCAGAGGTTTATAAATCAAGTGAGAATCTATCTTGCTATATCATGCAATTTGTACACCCTGCGCTCTATCATATCATGCAATTGCTAGGAGTCCATAATGAGGAACTCCACCATCATATCAATACCCAAGGGGCCTTACAGATGGCTTACAAGCAGGTATATAATTTAGCATCTCAAAGTATAGGAGACATCCGCCATTTAATTGAAGCAAACCGTTCTTATATCATTCATCTCTATAGTCAAATGGGGAAGATTGATTCTGGTGTTATCAAGTATGTGGAAGAAGTTGTAAAGCTTCAAAAAAAGGCATAATGGAGTCAAATGAAAATACCAAGTGATTACTTGATGCCTTTGCTAAAGAGCTTCATCAACAGGATTATGAAGCTCATGGTGAAATGACAGCTTAAGCTTCTACTAGCTGTTACCAAAAGAATAGCAAATTTCCATCTTTAAGGCACAGCTAGAACAATCCTTACAACGAATTGATGAGCTGGAGGCCCATAAAATCTCTGAGCCTTCATCAGTGTCACAAAATATCATTTCTTGAGTAGCTCAGCTTGAAAAAGAGCTATCAAACAGTGCAACTCAGACATCTACTCAGTCTATTACTGAATGACCCAACATGTTGGAGAGTGACTTGAGAGGCAAATCCCCTAACCAGGAGAACATTAACCAAATCTATCATTGCCTCAATGAAGCAGAGAAACGCTGGTTTAATCTCTCAGAAGAGTTAAAAACCAAGACTAGCAAGCCTCCTCAAAGCACTAAATGCATGGAGATGAAGGAGGACATGAATTAGCGCATTGGAGTCTTGGAGGATGAGAACAAGCTTCTGCAAACATACTGCTCATCTGCTTGCCAAAAAATTCATGACCTGGACATCCGCGTTAAGAACTTGGAGAATGATAAAGTCATTCTTGAAAGAAGAATCAATCTTATGGATGTTACGTCAAGGCTTACCCTGGAGGAAATGGAGCAACATCTCAATCCTATACATAACCAAATACGATGACTGGAACACCAAGGTGAACAGAGCGATGTAAGAACTGAGATTAGTGAATCTGAAGCTCCTGGAGTACATGTTGCTACTGGATTAGAGACCACTACCTCTAAGCCTACATTCAAGGACAAGTTTACACCTGGCAAAGGGAGTATCACATCTTTCCTCTACATCTATGAATCTGCGATGGAAGGTTCTACTGATCATCAAAAGATTAAGCATATTTTTATCTTGTTTAAGCCATATGGCTTAAAAGGTTATGTTGCCTCATATAGATGACTTGCATACCTGGAGAGGCTGAAGAAAGCGCTCATCAAAGAATTTGGGTCAAAGCAGAGACTGAGTATGAAGAAACAGGCCTTCATGAGAATTTTACTGCACCAAAATGAAACCCTCTCTGAATTTGCTGACTACTTTTATATAGAAGCCCAAACTTTTTTTTAAACTTAAAGATTCTGACTCTGGATGATGCCATAGCCTCTGTAGTTGCTGGTTTACATAGTAACCTGTACCTAGCCATGCACATCACATCCGTTAAATGAAGCTCCAATTCTGCGTTGGACATTAAAAAGCTTTACTTGATGTAGTTAACATACACAAGCCAGAGCCCTCACAAAAGGCTTTACAAAACCTATAGTTTATACCATGGAAGAAGCAAAGCCTAAGAAGGAGGAAAAGCTAAGATGCAACTACTGCAAGAAGAACAACCATACTAAGGATATGTGTTTCAAGAAAAACTTTGCCCTTTCAGAGCAGGGAAAAGGAAGGTCAGCTTAGGGTCAGGTACCTCTAAAGCTGAACAACCCAAAGTACTTGAAAGTGAAACATTGCCAATCACCAACCTTTCTTGCATTGAAAATGAACCTGATGATGACTCTGAAGGGGGTCATGAGGATACAGGTTATTACATTTTTAGGTTCACCTGCTGAGCTTGCCATTCTGGACCATTTGAACGCTGAAGATATTGATGACGCTCAGGTTCCTGAAGGCACCTACCTCAGTCAGGTTATAGGGTGCCCTCAAATAATTGATACAGCCAGTGATGCTGATCAGTACCTTGCCCTGTTGATCTGACCCATCTCAAGTGTCCACAGTCTGATTAAAATTAAGAAGAAATATCCTGAGACTGCCCAAAAGCTCAAATGCGACATTCTGCCTTAAGGAGGTGTTATCCCTTCCACCAAAGTTTGAAGGAACCATCACCAAAGTGGAAGTGGTAATTCAAAAGGTCTGAGTTATGGCTATCTTGGATACAGGATCACTTATCAATGTTGTGTCATCCTGCCTCACAAAAGATCAAGCTCACTCCAGACCTTGAATACACTCAAGAGTATAGTACTGCCTGGTCTAAATAACACCAAGGCAATAGGTGCATACTCATCTCTGCCAATCTGAGTTGGCAAATTAGTATTTTCAGCTCCTGCCATTGCCCTTGACAACAGTCAATATAATATTCTCATTGGGACGCAATTTATGATCAAATATGAAGGAGTTATCAATATAAAAGAAGGATACTTATCACTTTTCAACTATGAAGTTCCCCTTGTCTTGGATAATAAAGATTCCAGCAAGAAGGATTACTCTTGTCTGGTTGAGTACCCTGTTTCTGACTTTACCTTTGTGATATTCTACCTCTGAAAGAAACACAAAAAAGCTACCTGACTCAGTAGATGCAGCAGATGGCATTCCATTTTATGCCACTGAGGAGGTAAAAATTAAACCAGTAAAACAAAGAGTGGTTTCTACCAACATAACCCTGCGTATACCCCCAAACTGCTTTTTACATATCACTAGTGTTAATGAAGTAAGTAGGTTTGAACTAAGAGTTTTGCCAGGGATTCCTCAATCCAGCTTATCAATGGCCTATTGAGCTATTACTTGGGAACTTAACCAACAATGATATCCTAGTCAAGAAGCATCAAGAAATTGGGAAAGGTCAATTAATTCCCATTGATGAAATTGACAAGGTACATTTTATTGGTACTCACCTTGATTTTGGCCTACCTGCCAACAATTTAATTTGCGCTATTCCTAAAGTCCAAATATCCAATAAGTTAAATCAGGAGGAACTTGAGAAAGTGCATCAACTACTTGAAGATTATCAGGATGTGTTCTCCACGTCAGATGCTGACTATGGTCACATGAAAGACTGGACACATAATATTGACGTAGGAGATTCAACTTCTATCAGATCAAAGCCATATAGGAAGTTGAAGGTAGAGGAGCAATACATGAAGACTGAGCTCAAACAATTATTGGATGCTGGCTTACTTGTGCCCTCCCAGAGTCCATGGTCATCTCCATTGTTACTTATAAAGAAGAAAAACTGGTGGTCACAGAATAGTGATGGATTACCAGAAGCTAAACAGCCTCACTAAGAAGGACAGCTATCCAATTCCAAGGATTAATGATACCCTGGCCTGACTCTCTGACTCAAATTTCTTCTCCACAATGAACCTTGCCAGCAGTTATTAGAAGATGGATTTATATCCAAAAGACTAAGAGAAATGCGCATTGATATGCATGAAAGGGTTTTCTTAACCTACCTGGCTCCCACAGGGATTATGCAATGCTCCCGCCTCATTCCAACTGGCAATGGATCACATCATGCAAGATTTTAAACTCAGCTGTGTGATTGTTTACCTAGATGACATAATGGTGTTTTCCAAAACCTTCACCAATCATCTAGACCACCTCAAGTCAGTGTTTCAATGACTGAGAGAGAATCATATCAAACTAAAACCTGCAAAATGTATTTTTTTCCAGCAGGATTTGGAATTTCTAGGACATGTCATATCATGGAAAGAAATTCAACCCTTGTATGATAAGGTTGAAGCTATCTCTAAGATGCTTGAGGCAAAGAGCCTTTGAGACATACATGTATTCTTAGGAATGATGGGATATTACCATCAATTTATCCCTAAATTCACTCAACTTGCGGAACCTCTTGTCCAATTGCTTGCCAAAAACACCCCTTTTGTATGGAGGAGCAGAGAAACAAACTGAATTTGAGTCAATGAAAGTTTTTTGACACCATCTAGTACAATGAAGAGTTTTTTGACAAGATGACCAATATTATGACATCCAGATTATGGGAAGCCATTCATCCTGTTCACTGATGCCTTTGACTTAGAAGTAGGTGCCATCCTTTCTCAATTGGATGAGAATGTCATTAACCATCCAGTGTCATATTATAGCAAAACACTTTCCAAAGCTGAGCGAAATTATAGCGTCTCAGAGAAAGAGTGCTTAGCTGTTCTCCTGAGGTGAAACATTTCCAGCCCTTCTTGTATGGTATGAACTTTACAGTTGTGACAGACCACGCCTACCTAAAGTGGCTGCAAAATATGAAAGATCTGACAGGAAGACTAGCCAGATAGGCTCTCAAGCTTCAGCATTATGACATGAATATTGTCCTCTGAGATGGAATAAAGCACATGAATGTAGATGGACTGACTTGACTGCCCCTACTATACTCTTTACAATAGCGAAGCTGAACGGTTACATGACCTACTCATGAGGCCAGACTCTTGGGAGAACAGATATATACCAGTTCAGAATATGCTTATATGACATGCTCGAAATACAAAGGTTTCCAGTGGATTACTTTACAAGAAAGCTGGAATCAACTGGCTGCCTTACTTGCGACCTTCTGAATAGGTACCAGTTATAATGGAAGCCCACAATACTTTAGGCCATGGAGGAGCCAGAAAAACTTAGAATGGATCAAGGATCGCTACTATTGGGAAGAAATATTAGACTCTGCAGTGGAATTCTTAGATTCTTGCATCACTTGTAAAAAACAGAAGCCACATAAGGCCAAGTACAAGTATCAACCTATGACCCCTCAGCAGCCATTTCATACCATCATTTTAGATGTTGTAAGTCCATTACCTGAGCTCACAGGAGAAATTGATATATCCTGTAGGGATTGATCATTTAATAAAGTGAATTGAAGCAATTGCCATTCCCACACAAAGTGCTAAAGCTACTGCTAACTTTTTATATAAAACATATTTACTATTCATGGCTGCCACAAGTTCTACTAAACAATAGTGTGAAGAATTTTAAGTCAAGATTTGTGAGAATCTTAGCTATGAGCATGGGAACTCAACAATTATTCTTAGCACCTTACAACCCATCAACTAACGGTAATGTAGAAAGAGCAAATGGGACATTGGTCTCAATACTATGCAAGATGGCTACTGCTAATTCACTACACTGAGACCAATACCTCCCAAGTGCATTGATGGCTTATAGGATAAGTTTCCATCAAATTATCAAAATGTCTCCCTTCAAGGCTTTATATGGAAGATAACCTGGAATCAGCTTTATTATCCTGAGAAGTTACTAGTGATAATACCGAAGAGCCTGGGAAAGCGTTAAGAAGATTATTCCAGAAGATAATAGAACTTCAGTCAGAGGCAATGACAAATTTGGCCAAGACGGTTATAAGGGAAGGTCAAGCAGAAAATGCAACTCACCAACCTATACCCGCCTTTGAAATTTCAGACTTAGTCCTATATTATCACAATTGAATTGCACCTTGGGGAGGAAAATTTGATTCCATCTGGGATGGGACCATATGCTATCACTTACAAACATGGAGATGAATACTCAATCAAGTCTTTGGAAACTGGAGTAGCAATCAACCGTGTTAATAGCCAATTTGTGCAATGGTATTCATCCACCAATATTATTCAAGGGGGTAATATCAGATATCCAGACATCAGACATGATGGAAAGAATATTGACTATTTATCTCTTTAACTGAATTGACATCTAGACCCAAGAAGGGGTTTAAAGGGGTTAAATCTATTACCTCAATAAATTACTTTGAGAAATTGATAGTCAGCACAGCTCAGTCAACTCTAGTAAAACTCTGACAAACCAATTTGAGCCTAAAATACACCATGATGAATTTCTGACTCATAAATCTGATGGATCAACAGAAGGTCAGATGACAACTACTCATAGTGGCACTCAAGAGCATAAATTAAAATGAACCCAAAAAAGTGTAGGAATCAATAAACTATCAAATGATCAACCTAAGTGACATACAGTCTCATCTGACTTGGGTATTCAACTCACCATTTTTACCCTATCAAAATTATGATACAAAGGCATTATAACATCCAGAATGTATCAGCTGACCAAGAGCCTCCCTTCTGGATTTCAACTACTATTATCTTTATTAATCCTTTTCCTTTTGGGGTTTATATTGTTAATTATGACATATAAAACCCCTGATTTATACTTTAATAAAGTTACGTCATTAATTTTATATCTTGCTTTGGTACTTGACTTCAACAAGTATATTTTGCCATGCTTACCATAGGACGGATACTCTAGCTGATAGGACATAAGCGGTGACTTGGCACCCTATTAAATAAAAATATACTTGTTGGCGGCTTAGTTGACCTCAAGTATTGACTGTTGGGCTTCTTGGGCATAGCACTATTTTACTCAAAAAACGGAAGCCCTACAAACACACTTCATTAGATTTTAATTTATGTACTGTCAAACCATTATATTATGGGTTATAAGATGACTTTTGGAAGGTTGTGTGCATACTTCAGACATCTTTTCTCTAAATTACTATGCTGTTGAAGTTATACCTATATATGTCATGGTAATACACAATAGTCTATATATTAAAAAAATTTTCCTACATGAATTAAGTGGTTGAGATTGCATCAGACTTGGAGACCACTTTGCTAAAAATGAAATTAACAAAGTATTTGATGGCTAGTCATATGTACTGGTGAGAAATTATCAACTGAAAGGTTTAATGCCCTTACCCTTGAAAAAGACTTTTAAAAATAAAATATGAGAAATGAGTTTAACTGGTGTTACAGATGAGGCCATGAGGGCTACAGCGGTTCATTCCTTGACCAGAGAAATGAACAGAATCCTGTCTAAGCTGACAGAAGTGTGGTGACTTACCACCAAAGATGAAAATGGATGACCCCTACTTATAGATTTAGAAGGACCAAGAAAGTTTTTATGGGCCTAGGATAATGTCATGCAAAATAATTATACTGACGCTCCAGGAAGATTTGTTCAATGAAGACAACATTGTCACAAAAATTAGTCTATAAAGCAACCCCTTTAATACCTTTGTGGGGGGTAAAATAATTTACAAATCACCAATGATGATGTGATTATCCAACCAATATATCTGATAGGAGTGATCTAGGCTTTTGTCAGAATATATCCAAAATACCAATCAACCAATTTTGAGAGTTCTATAAAAGCATGATGTAAGGTGCATTGAAGGCGCGCCATTTTATGAAACCAAAGTTAATAAACATAATACTAAATTGGATAACAAAGCAATAACCTAAGGAGAAGATACAGCCCACAACCTAGAAGCAGGGACTGAAGAAAGTGCCCTGGATATCCAGGTTCAGTGGTAATCACTGCAATAAGGAGCTCATAGATACAGGAATTAGAGCAAATGGACAAAGCAAACTAAAGTCACAATCAGACGCCACCTCACTAAGAGATCTTAAAAACTTTAATATTCCTACCCTAAATTTTAATTTATCTAGAATTTCATTCATTTTTTTATATCTTGAATTTTTACCAGAAGCATAAATTACTTCACTTTTTACTTTAATAAAAACATCTATACTGAATCTCACCATATCCTTTTTGTTTCACTTATAATGGTGTTATAATCCTAGGTTCTTCACCAATTGATAATTTTCAGAATTGTTAATTACACAGCTTTGATGTTGTGCAATCTTTTGCATTGTCTGATAATATATATTCAATTGATAATAGTATGAAGACTATTATCCATAGTTGAATAGATCACTAGTGTTTGGTCCAACGCTTGACCAGTATTCCTCCTTGAAATACTTAAGATGTCCTCAATAGGGATTCATTCCCTTATACCGCCTAACTTGATCCACACTCAAATCCTTGTTTATGGCTTCTCTCTGGTGACACACAGTTGGCAGCAATTTCCATCTCAGCCAAGCTTCTCTTCTCTAAATCCTCAATCCTTACTTTTTATTGCAAAATTGACCATGGGCTCCGCTAGTGTGTCAGGTCAACCAGTATGAATACTGGTTGGCCCTTTGCCATTTCACCTTCATTGGCATACCAACCCCTACAAGTCTGCGTCCAACCCACCAGCCAACCACCAACGACTCTGCCTTAGCCCCAGGTGTCCTCGGCATGTGTCCCAGCAAGTCCTGCCTCCATCCTGGGCGGCTCAGGCACTTCCACGCTGCCCCACCCTCGTGACCCTTCACCAACCCATCTGGGCATGCCCTGGTGATTCCATCCACCATCTTGGACAGCTATGGCACTCCCGCACTGTACCCTGCAAGGTTGGCGGCCAGTCAGCGCATCTGCTGGTATCCAGCTGACCAGGTTCCCGCTAGTTCCTCATAGGGAGGAGGCATGGGAGCTGGCAGCACCAGCCACTCCAGGCATGATCACCTGCACCTATTGGGGATCTCCTGTCCCACCCCTATCCACTCTAGTGGCTCTTGCTACTTCAAATAATTGAAAAGGTGGGCAAAAGAGAGATTGTTTATTAGGAGGTAATGAATGACTATTTATACTATTTCTGGGCTACTGCGCCCAAGTACTCCTGGGCCAATCAATACCAAAAAACCCATTGGCCAATTAATGCCAGAACTCTATCAGATCATTCATTAATTCTTCATAGTGATTCCCTCCAGATCCGCTCATCAGATCACCAAATTATTAAATTAGGTCAATCCATCCTCAGCATGAGTCACTGGTCAATTGTATATATTTCATTAAATTAAATAATAACTTTGAGCATCCTCAGCATGAGTTGCCGGTGCTCCAAATTAGTCAACGGGAACATTTTCAGATGATTTATTATGGATTCATTAGCTTTCCACCAGAAACTCCCACAACAATCTTTAAATGGCATTTTGGCAGCAAACTCAGCTCCTTTGAACCTAAACTTATAATTAAATTATATCATTAAATAGTATTGAACTAGGCGATTAGCTGGCAATCACACCTGGCTAACTGAAACCCCTAATTCTGATACTATTTTAAAGGATCCATCTGGTTAAAGTCTTGACACTCTTTATCCTAAAGAGTCTCCAATTAAAGCACACAGCAATAATTTCCTTGAAGATGAATAGAACTAATGAATTCTGCTAAAGTATGTTAATTACTGTTTTCTGTTTTTCTATTAAGTGAATTCTTAAAGGTATTTATAGCGGGAATTTGGCGCCCAACCCTTGGTTGGCACCTCAACAATGAAATGGCAGCTGTTGCCATTCAATTACTCTTTGTTGTCTCATCAGCGATGGTCTTCCCCATCCTGGATAGGATTCCATCATTGGACATCCTTAAGACTTAAAATGGAAAGAGTTAGAAAACGTGTCCCTAACGTTTTACTCTTGATCCCAGTGAACCAACCATATTTGGCAAGCGACCTGCTTAGGTAATGGGACTTGTTACCCATTAAGGCAGGTCACAAACCAACTGATCAATTTCTAGTTGCAGGTTGAATCACTTGCCTTGCATCTTGAACATTAAATTCTCAATTGGTTGGTGATGAAACATGACCAATCTCAATCACTACACCTGATAGTTAATCACTGATCAACTATCAGATGCCCCTATTTTGTTAGCAATTCTGCCCAACAAGATCTTAAGCATTCACCTGGATCAATCCCTGATGGATTGTAACCAGATAAATTACCTAAAATCCCCCAAACATTGTTAACCTGAAATCAGGGTCAACCAATATCCAATTCACTTCACTATAGGGAATTATCCCCTAGTGACCCCTGGTAATCTAGATGACTGGGAATGTGGGAAAAAATCCCAACACATCCCCCTCTTGCCTAGATTCCCAGCTAGAAAAGGATCAGGACAGGAGAAAACTGCTTTGGACACTAGGTCAAATACTTCTTTAGTTCAAGTGGAGTATGGCCAATTGGTACTCTATGCTGCTTGGGACAACCTTTGGCATGCAGCTCTCTTCCTCTTCCTCCTTGCTACCGCCTACTCAGAGAGCGGTTTAAATGACCTTCTGTCATGACAGCCTGATCAATTTACTCATGATGATATTAATATTAGATCCAGTTTTTCCCCATCAGGGCATATGACCCACTGTCATATTCAGGATTCTTGGTTTGACATCCTCAATTTCCTAAATTTCCTCCTCATCCTTGACAGGAGATTCTTGCCATCAATGTTCATTTTGCAGCACAATTAAAAATGCTCATTTATATTTGCCCTTGTTATTTTCTTGTAATAACCTCTTGGCTCATATCATTCTTAGTTCTTCTCTAAAGAGCTTATCTCATTAATTTTGAGATTAATTTCTGAATTTAGAGCTTAATTAATTTTAGAGTACATAATTCCAACTATCATAAAAGTTTGACATCCCCCCTCTCATCCAGCTCATAATTAAAATTCAGAGTTTTGGAACCAACAACTTCTTGGTAGCATTTCTGATAAAGACCTTTGGCTCTTCCAGCTGATGAGTCAATCTGCACACTGGAACCACTTCTATGGTCCTCCAAGAACTCATACTCCCAGTCAAGTACCCATGGCCAGTCCTTCCATAGATACTAGAAATGGTATCCAACACCAATGAAACCAGGTTAGCAATTATCTCGAATGATTCACAACCAATCCTTCCTCTGTCATCAATTCCTGAGTTAAATTTTGAAACTCTCCTGGTAAGGCTCCATTTGCAGATTCTCCTACCATCTTTTTCAAACCTCCTAGAGCAATGCCCTCTGCTTTCAATTGATTGTTCCTCGCTGGATCAGACTTGCTTCCAGAGTTCCTTTTCTGAATCAGCCAGTATTAAAAGCCAGCTATTTTTTCAAATGAACTAGCCATCAGAAACAGCAAACATTTCAAACTCCCCTATGCAGAACTGAGGACCTGATTAACCAAGGCTCTATCCATAGCTCTCAACCCCTCCAATCTCAAAAGCATTCTAGATTGAGACGTTGCAAACTTTTCTCTTCACTTTGCTGGCCAAGTTCTTTGAAGTTAGGCCATGAAGCTTCCCATCTCTTCCAGATTTCATTGCTCATTCTGCTTTTGCATCCCTGAAGCTCATAGTCTCATCTATAGGATGCCATTTTCTCCCTGCATGACTATCTCATTTCTGGAGCATCCCATTGGTATCTTCATATGAGGGTTTTAATAGGGGGCATGATTCAACAACCCCCAACTAGTATCCCTTGCTTGATGCTGGCACATATGTCCAATGTTCTTGACAAAGCCTGTTGGCAAGAGCTCAAGACCAATATTCTGGCTCCGGTGCCATATTGGGATTACTTGGGGTTATTCACCAACTGCCTTTTCTTGTTCTGTTGCTTCCCTCCCCAATCTGGGATATTGTGTTTGGCACGTTCCAACAAATCCATCTCTCTTCCTCTAATTGCTTTCTTGCAGGGATCAGCCTCCACTTAACAAACTTGGTTTTGAGTAGGCCTAACCCTCACTAGCATCCTATCTCACATAGATTTTGACAGTTTGTTTACTCCTACTGCAATACATCCTCCCTCCCCCAAGAGGTGACACAGGCAGAATTATCCTTAAGTCAAGGATAACTAATAAAAAATTATAAAAATATATCTTTTTTTGGAGCATTTTTAATATTTTTTCCTATATTTTTATCAATCTTTTATTTTATTATTTTTTTCTTCTTTTTTCTATGGGACATGATATTTTATCAGTTCAGCGGTCCATCTTTTCTATTTTATTCCCCTAAACTGGCTCCTAGGTATACTTAGACCTACCAGTTTTCTATGGTTTAAAGGTCTTATTTTTCAAGACTTAACCATCTAGTTTGGTTCAGCGGTCCTTTTTTGGACTTGACCAAATCATCAGGACATAACCAACCTAATGGTTCAGTGGACTTTTGGGAACACTTTTTTTATTTTTTTATCAATCCATTGCTTTAAATACTTAGCATGGACCCAATTTACTATCCTACCATCCAAGAGGTTCTTGATGGAATAGGCGTTTATTGCCATCTTGGCAATAATCTCAAATGGACCCAACCACAATGCATTCAGCTTGTTTCTTCTCCTGAAACCATGTGTATCACAATAGGCAACCCTTTCACCTATTTGGTATTCTAATAAGGCTGGTCAGTTCTTATCATCCTTTGTTTTTTTCTCAGATCCTTTTCTTTAAGGTCATATCAAATGCTTGCAATTGCATTTTGATCAGGATATTTGTTTTAATTGTTCAGGTACTGCTCAGCACTCATACATGAAGTTGGTTCCACCACCTAAATAAAATCAGTGGCAACATGGCATTACTTCCATATAGCAACTCAAACGGCGTTTTTTCTGTTGCTGTATGATGACTTATGTTGTAGGCAAATGTCACCAAACTAAGGTATGTTCCCCACACAGAAGTTATTCCTGTGACCAGCTTCCTCAGCATCATAGCCAGCGTCCCAATAACCCATTCTACCAGTCCATTCTTCTCTGGCCAGTATGGTACAGACACGACTCCTTAATCCCTATTATTTCATTTAATTGCAGGATCACAGAGATGTAAAATTTGTTCCATTAATGTTCAGCAAGACCTGCGGGCATCCATGTCAGTATACTACTTGATCTAGGATAAACTTTGCAGTGCTGGTAGCGTCTACTTTCTCTAGGGCCTTCATCTCAACCCATCTTGTCAGATGGTTGATCACAACTATGATGTATTTGATTCCCCCTGTACTCATAGTTAGTGGTCCCATCACATTGATGGACACCATATGCCAAGCAAATCAAGGGAAGACCAGTTGGTATCCAGTTGTGTTCTTGCGCGGCTTGTGCAACTGGAACTCCACACAACAAGCCAAATAGTCCACTACATCATAATTGATAGGCTCCCAGTAGTAATACTAGCAAAGATGATTATTCATCTTCCTCAGGCCTCCATGCCCAACAACCTTATGAGCGGCTTGAACAATAGCTGCTCATTCTGATAGCTTTAGGAATAGTAATCACTTCCCATCAATTGACTTTGAAAACTTTTTCATCCATAGTCTCAGTGTTTTCCATCACTTTTCAAAGTGCACCTTGGATTTCTCAGAGCTCATTCCCTATTTCTGCCTCAACCATTCTCTGGAATAGCTCATCTGCCTGCTGTTATACCACTTGGACCATTGGTAACCACTATAAGCCATCCAAATTCTGATGAGAAGCTCCAGCTTGGTAAACTATCTCATAATTGTAAGCTTGTAGCTTTAGTGCCCAATGGGCCAGTCATCCTTCTGGTTCTCTTAAATTATGTAGCCAACACAATAAGGAGTGGTCTATCACCACTTTAAAGTACATTCCAATTTATTATACATCTATTTCTGTTTACAGGCATCAATGACCACAAGGCATTCACGCTCAGTCAAGGTGTAAATTCTCTCAGCAGCTGAGAGTGTTTGGCTCACATATGCCACCAGATATTCGTCCCCAAGTTCATCTACTTGGCTCAGTATGGCATCAATCGCCATTAACAAATTATTGGTTTGTATTATAAATTCTCAATCAAAATTCAGGTATTTCAGAATCAGAGAATCTATTAAATACTGGTGTAACTCATTGAAGGAACTCTGGGCCTTTTCACTCCAAATGAATTATTTTTTTTGGATCCTTCAGCTAATGGAAGAGAGGCTCAGAGATTCTTGCAAAATCCTGAATGAATCTTCTATAGTATGCAACCATTTCAAGGAACACTTGGATATCTCAGACACTCTTTGGTACAGCCATTTGCTCTATGGCTTTGATTTTATGGGCTTGCAGCTGCAGTCCACTAGAGTTGATTATGAATCCCAGATATTCTAACTCTTTCTTGAAGAAGTGACACTTCCTCAGCTTGATCTTCAGGCTGGCCGTGGATAGTCATTTGAAAACTTCCTCCATGTGATTTAAATGGTCAGTAAATATTCTACTGAACGCATTTATATCATCCAAGTACACCAGGATGCATGACAATTTCAGGTCATTAAGATGGCGTCCATGGCCCTCTGGAACGTCACAGAAGCATTGCATAGACCCTGGGGCATCCTTGTTGGTTGATAAAGCCCCTGCGCAGTGATAATTGCGTATTTCTATTGGTCTTCTCTTGGCAAATTGATTTGTTAATATCCCAATATTAGATTTATTGTGGAGAAATACTTTGCTTCTCACAATTGATCTAGTGCATCATCAATTTGTGGTAGTGGATACAAATCCTTCTTTATAAAATTGTTCAGCTTTTAATAATCAATCACAACCAATCAGAGCCATCCTTATTCTTCACAATAAGGATAGGGTTCTCCCAGGGACTTGACAATGATACTAGAAGCCCGTGCTTCAAAATTTTACTGATTTTTTCCTCCACTACCGCTTCAGCTATCATTGACCATCAAATTGGTCTCATTAACATAGGCATATTCTCCCCAGTATTGACCTTGTAGATTACATCTCCTGCGCATCCCAAATCATAGTCATCCTGGGCAAATACTTCCCAATACTTGTCAAATAGCTCAAGCACCTCCTCCTGTTGTCTGTCCATCAGATCAGTGAGTTGCTCTTGATTGACCAATAAATTGTTGCTTTTGGTCACCCCTTCCAGTAATCCCATTTCATTGAGGGTTCAAATATGAAACTTCCTCAATTCAGCCATCAGGATTAGATGAATAAACGCAACAATCTGATTCTTCTCAATTTTCATCAGTTTTTCACTCAAATTTTCCAGGAGAACTCAAATTTCTCCATGGCCTGGCATAATTATTCCAGGAGCCACCCAAGGCTCTACTCAGGACTTTTTTCAGGGGCTTCTGACTTTCCCATACAGCAGCTCTGGTATCTCCAATGTCAAATCCTATGTCAATTATTATCTGTGATCCTGGTAGTATGGCTCTTGCACTCTTAATCCTCAGTGGAATCCCCCTGATTTTCTAGGATTTCCATTGGCATTTCCTGTTGCTTCCATCCAACTAGTTGGTATTAAATTGGGACAATGCCATCATTGTAGATCAGATTGATGAAGTTATTTCTCCTAGTCAGTGGAGATTCCCCATCTTTCTGATAAACCAATGGTAACGTCTGACCCAATATGGTCACCATATTATCCTCAAAGTAACATTTAACTTCATATTTTTGTAGTAACTCCGTCCTGATCAGAATATAGTAGTTTTGGTTAGCCAAAACTATTGCTGGGGAGGATACCACTAAGGATCCAAATCAAAGTGGTAGAGCACTATACACTCCACATGAGATGGTGGTATTTGGCTTGGCTGTCTCATATTTTTTCTTGTGTTCTATATTGGGTGAGATCTTCATCCTCTTCACCAGTTTAGTCAAAACAATGTTGATGGGCGCTCCACTTTCAACTATCTCCCTCCCCCATACTCAATTAACTAGTATATCTATATATGTACACTTGGAGTATTTAAAATTGTACTTGCTGAGTGTATAGCAGCATTGATTGCTGAATCAATGGTGACAATTATCTGCACCAATTAGATCAGGAAATGATTCCTTGATCACTCTAAGGGGAATGACAGGTTTGACTCATCACATTTGGCTTTGGTCAAACCTTCTGGATTATCTGCAGCTCAAATTTTGTCCATCAGTTGTCACACATACAGCCAAGCAACTTCCTTAATTATTTTGGGGTCAATCCCCTTTGCTCCACATCTGGTTACTGCATTCATGTCTAAATTGACCACTTGATATAGTTGATTTTGTGCATCATCATTGACAAGCAGATCACTAATGTCAATTTCTTCTTGCATAATATCAGGGGAACATGTTTTTCTGCGGCTCTAGACTGTTCCCCATCTAGGCCACAGGCCCTTTTCCTGACTCCTGTGCAGGTTTAGACTCTTTTGCTTGGACCACATTGATCTGTTCTTTAGACTTCTTGCAGTGTACAGCAGGGTGTCCTTTTCCTCCGCACTGGTAACAGATTTTTTTTCCTTCTTATTGATCTGCTTAAACCCTTTGGGCTTATTTCCCAGAATGGTTTGATTATTGAACTCCTTAGTGCCCTCGTTCCCCTTCATGGGATTCAAATTTTGTACTGGATTCAGTTTGAAACTTCTATTTGGAGCATCAAAGGTAGCTTCCAATATTTTCAAATTATCCACAATCTTTGAGGTGGTAATATCCGTTGTAAACATAGCAGAAATCATTCAATGTAAATTGCAATAAAGCTGAAGGGCCACTTGCAGCATGATCCATGCATCAAAATCATCCAGCACCTTCACTCCAACCAAAATCTGCAATTCTTGGTAGAAAAGATTGGAAAACTTGCTAAGGATTCATCCTTCTAAAATTAAATTCCCATGAATTCTTGCTTGCCCTTTGGCATGTGCGTGGGACTTCCAAATTCTTTCATAATGACCTTGGCCTCTGAGTATGACCAGCTGTCCCCCTCTAGATGGGGCAACACTAGGTTCTGACAATTGGTATCCAAGCAATTCATCACCATCAAAGCCTTTTGACAATTGCTGTAACCAAACATTGTCATGTCAAATAATCAGAAAAATGCAGGGGCGTTATCCCACTGGAAAGTAGGTAATTTTGGTGTTGCTTTAAATTCTTTGAAGTTTCTCTAGCCACCACTCTTGGTTTTGCTATTCAACTAACTTAAGGAGTAATTTCAGGAGTCATCTCTGAAATGGCTGTGAAAGCAGGCATCATATTTTGTGGAATAGTCATCTTTCCAAATGGAGTCTGTGGAGTTCTTTCTTTGGCGTCAGTCGCTGCATATGGCTCACATTCACATTTGTGAGTCTTCAACTCCTCAACTTGCTTAATCAGCCACTCTATATCTGCACTGAATGCCCATAATCAAACACAATCCGCTTCACGTTCTGTCTTCAAGAATAATACTTCTTGAACTAAATCTCCTTCCTTTTTCTTCAATGACGTTACTTTTCCTAGTAACTCATTGCCAAAACTAGCAACATTTTTGACCCCTTCCTCAATCTTGGTAACTCTCTCCTCCAAGGCAGCAAATTCTCAACGATCTGCAGAAACCAAGGCGTTCTTGTTGACAGTTGCCAGCTCCATCCAGAGTTTTCTTAATTAATCCTTGTATGATATCTTGTCCTAGTATCCTACTCAACTACAACCCCTGTAGTGAGCACCAGTTGTTAAAATCCTAGGTTCTTCACCAATTGATAGTTCCCAGGATTGTTAACTGCACAGGTTCAATGTTGTGCAATATTTTGCGTTGTCTGATAATATATATTCAATTGATAATAGTAAGAAGACATATACATGGTTGAATAGATCACTAGTGTTGGGTCCAACACTTGACCAGTATTTCTCCTTTAATATTTAAGATGTCCTAAATAGTGATTTGTTCTTTATCTGCCTAAATGATCCATGCTCAGATCCTCATTTACGGCTTCTCTCTGGTGACACACAGTCAGCAGCAATTCTTATCTCAGCTCAGCTTCTCTTTTTGACCTCAATCCTTACTCTTTATACTAAAGAGTTTCCAACTAAAGCACACAGCAATAATTTTCTTAAAGATGAATAGAACTAATGAATTCTGCTAAAGTAGATTTAAACTAATTACTGTTTTCTGTTTTTCTATCAATTGTATTCTTAAGGAAGTTTATAGTGGGAATTCGGTGCCCAACCCTTGGTTGGCATCTCAACAATAAAATGGCAGCTGTTGCTGTTGAATTACACTTTGTCATCTCATTAGTGATGGTCTTCCCCATCCTGGCTAGGATCCCATTATTGGCCATCCTTGAAACCTAAAACGGAAAGAGTCAGAAAATGTGTCCCTAACGTTTTCCTCTCAATCCTAGTGAACCAACCATATTTGGCAAGCGAACTGCTTAGGTAATGGGACTTGTTACTCATTAAGGCAGGTCACAAACCAACTGATCAATTGCTAGTCACAGGTGGCATTACTTGCCTTAAACTTGGTCCTTAAATTCCCAATCAGTTGGTGATGAAATCCGACCTTTCCCAAATGGTACACTTGATAGTCAATCATAGATCAACTATCAGATGCCACTATTTCATTAGCAACTCTACCTGACAAGATCTTAAGCATTTACCCAGATCAATCCCTGATGGATCAAAACCAGGTGAATTACCTAAAATCACCCAAACATTGTTAACCCAAAGTCAGGGTCAACCAGTATTTAATTTACTTTGCTATAAAGAATTATCCCCTAGCAAACCCTGTTAATCTAGACAGCTGGGAATGTGGGCAAAAATACCAACAAATAGTTTAAGTGATCTAATTATTAGTAACATTCTGGGATTGTTATTGTACAGAATATAGTACCCATTCTGAGATCTGCTTTGTTTAAACAGGACATCTGATTATGTGGATGCCTTGAATCTGAGTGCCAAAGGGGAGGTTGAATTGGATTTATTGTGTCCTGAGGGCCAACATAAAGAGAACATGTCAGAGAGTGTCAACAAGAGTATTGCCATGGTCACAAACAGTTTAACTAAGAGATTAATGCTACAATAGTAGGATCAGTAGAGGATTCGTCCAATGAAGATGGTTATGACCTTCCTGATGGTTGTTTAGTCTAATATATCTGGAGAAGACCCCTGAGCAGTAAGTTGCCCTTGCAATTTAACTGAGCCAAGGTCAGTAAGCTGACTATAAGAATTTGTCATATGTGAGGTCAATGAATAAAGCCCTTTTATAGTTGCCAGTGAACAAGATAAGTTTAAAAACTGAAGTCCTTCTATACCTGATAACCAAAGTAATTTGATAGCTGGTGATGATGGACAAATTACTAATACTCCAAATAAGACAAGTTTCTCATTTGAGCATCACCATCTGACTTGGATACTAGCAAATTAGATGAACAACTAATTTTGATGAATAACCAATGGTACCCAAAGTTTAAGGACTTCTGCCACAGCTATCAAGCTGGACAGGACATTGCACCACTTTAAAACTAAAAAGGGGTCAAACCCTAAGGCTGTGCCTCTTGTTAAGCTTAATGACCTGGGCATACTTAGATGAAAGATGTGTGGTAGCTTTACCCTCCTCACTCTCCACCACAAGTCCAAATCTCTTGCTGTCATAAAATTAAACATTTAGTAAAAATGTTAATGATACTCCTAGAGTTTGGAGCCAGAGATACCAAGGCATTGAGGTTAAAAGTACATCATATCCCAGACAGTTATAAAAAGTCCTCAATATTTAAAAAAGAAATTGAGGTGGATTGACCTTAGGATAAATATACCACACCAAGATTTTTTATAGCCAGTACAGGTTTTGAACATGCGTTGAACAAAACCTGCACTAGGGTGGAAGCAGGAATTACCCTGCCAGGGTAACCACTCCTAGGTCCCCAATATATATCTTATAGTTAAATGAGTGTAAAAAGGCCCTAAATAGTATAGTAATTGTATGCTAAAGTTTGGGGAATTAAAGTAAACTTTTGCACACATCATCATTGTAATGATTGTTGATTGCACATGTATTTTCTAAAAGGTTGGGACTTAAGAATTGTGCTACACTAATGGTTGCAATCTCATTTTTCTGCAAGACTTATTTACCAAGTCAATGTTATTTGAGATAAGTTAAATATAAGTATAGATTTCCCAGCAGGCTCATTAAAGTTTAGGCCTATAATCTACCAGCTAGCAGTTGCTGGGATGCCAGCACTTGTTCTGCTTTGACATCTAAATTATAGGAACAGATTTAGCTCTTTCTGGGATACATTTTATAACTGAGGGGGTGTTTCCCTTTCCTCACCTCAAATCTATCCTTAATTTTTCTGAAATAAAGCTCATTTTGAGTATGTCTGGACCTCCAATTGAAAGTCACATTTTTAAATTTATTTTACTAAAATTATTAATCCTGCATGGCTGGCAGGGGATAAAAAACCAAGTTTTGGAACACCACATTGGTGTTTGCATGTCACAATTAAGATGCTGTGACAGGATAAACTGGAGCCAACCAGGACCTGTAGGTAGGGAAAAGCTGCCATGAGAGCATTAGCCCATTTAGACAGCAGGCATAGATTCCCTGAGGCAGGAATGGCATGATCACCTGCCATACCCCATCCCATGTTAGAGCTAGAATTGGCTTTGTGCATTTAAGCACATCCTAGTGAAGCCTGCTGGGTGACAGATCAAGATGGCATATGAACGCCTGCCACACTTTGTCAAGTTGGGGTAATTCTGTGCAAATTTTGCTTTTCATGTGTAACAATTGGTGATCATACATGGATTTCCTAGGGGCAGGTCTTAGGAAATCTGCTATGACAACAGTTGTGATCCTAATTTTCTGATTTGACTTAATTGGCAAAACAATGTATTATGGGATAATTTTAATAAATATTCATATGCCTGAAATATTTCTGATAAATTTAGGTTCCCTCAATCCACAAGTGGATGGATGTCAGGACTCCAGCATTTGTCAAGCCTTGTTAATGCCTATTTTATTATAAATCAGTGTAGCTCTTGCAGGGCTACTATTTACCAAGTGATGATGTGTTCCTCCTTTCTCACTGGAAATTCTACATATTTTGGTTTTCTTCTTCCTTAATAAAGCCCATTCACTTATAACAGCATCGTTATGAGCTTATTTGTCTAAAAAATTATATATGGAGACCTTAAGTCAAGATAAGTCAAGATAAGCCAAGGTCAGATAGGGAGATTCAATGTCCCAGAATGCTGTGAGGGTGGGTGCACAACATGGAAGGAGATGTGATGGGGTAGGACCAAAGGATAACAGTACCAAGTGAGTACCTGGATGTCTTTCCCAGATGGGGGCCTTAGGCCATGATAAGCCAGGGTAGATTTGCAGCCCAAGTGGAACAACCCTGTGAAGCCTTCCAGGTTACAAAGGCTGGTGGCATATGGAACGTCCACTGCACCTCAGCCTGTTAGGGTAAGATTGTGTATTAGTATCACTCAGCGTGCAATATCTGGATGTTCAAACATGAAGTAATTTGAACTTGGCGATAGTATAGTTTGAGTTGTAGGTATCTGCATTCTGATGCAACCTAGGCTGCCAGAGGATCAAGGTGACTCTCCTCCAACATTAATTACATATTTCAAGGTGGCGAACAGGGTCTTGAGAGCCCCATTTGTTATAAATTTCCAAGTCATTTCTTCTTGGCAGGTTGTGCACCAGGCAGCCTGCAAGACGTCATGGTGGCAATATCCCAAGAATTGCTCTGGCCCTCAAACCCTCCTTGCTGTTGTGCTAGCTTTACATCAAAAAGGATGGTGAGTTTAAAGGTGGTCAGTTGGACTTCTAGAAGTTGAGGCCTCTTGCACCTTCAAGGGAATCTCCAGGGGGAAAGTTGACGCTTTCTTGGAACTCAGGATTTCCAAACAATTCCCTTCAGGATTACCTTCTCACAAAGTCATCCATTAAAAAGTTTTTTGATCACAATTCCACACCTTGGCAGTTCTGGTTCACGCGCGCCATGATCTCAATTTCTGAGGGGGTAATATAATGTTTATTGATCAAACATGAATTTCCTAAGGTCAGGACTTAGGAAATCGTATATGATGAATGCTGTGATCCCAATTTCTTGATTTGAATTGATTGATGAGTCAATGTATATTTGGGATATTATTAATAAATTATTATATGTCTGACATATTTCTGATAAATTTAGGTCCCCTTGATGCACTAGCAGATGGAGTAAGGACGCCAGCATTTGTCAAGCCTTGGCAATAACTAATTTATTACTAACTAGTGTAGCTCTTTCAGGGCTACTATTTATCAAGTGAGGATGCTGTCAGGAAGTTGATATGACTGGATGATATGCTACCCAAACTGGTGGATTGGAGAGGGAATCAAGATGAGTCTCAGGATTTATGGAATAGGGGTATACAAATTATAATTGATTAAAATGATGACCATTTGGTGAATCAAGGGGAATTACACCAAGATTTGATATAAATGAGAGCTTCTAGAAAAGGGAAGATGAATAGAAGACTACCAAGCTGAGGATGCATCCAGCTTGGGGAACTGAGATATAAAGAGTCACAAGGAGGACTGAAGGGGGGTCTTTTCCATGATTAGGTGGTTGCAGATAAGTCTGCGATTTATATTGAATAATAAAGGTCAAAATAAGGGGTGATAGCTCCATATATAGTTTATCAAGTTTTATTAGAAAGTCTGTGATCTTCATATCATCCAATTTGGTTGCTTAGTGGCTAGTACCCTGTGAAAAATGACTCAGTGGAATCAAGCCTATACGCTGAGAATCAACAGTGCTGCTCACTACAGGGGGCCACTAGTCAACTGTAGTTCTTTGACGCTAGGATATGATGATGAGCCCTCATTTGTTTTGACAAAATTTGATTAGATTCTGCATGCATTATGCTGAAGAAGCATGGGAGGCACCTACCAATGAACTGATATTATTTACTGTAACCAACTGGGGGATGATGAAGTTATGATCAATCTGCAATTAGAAAACTGCCCTGAGCTGATGACTGACCAACAAGGATGATCCACAAATGTGACTCCTCAGCAGCTGCAGGATATTATGGAGTGGCTGTTGCATGGATATTGGCTATAAGAAAATGAGGCTGGGGAATACACCCTGAGTTTGTTTTATAACCAATGAGACCAAGAAAATTGCTATGCCTTGTACATGTCTTATCTGGACATGACTACAATGGGGTTGGCTTGCTGCCTTGGTACCCATGGAGTTGAGAAGTATCTAGTCACTTATGTGCAACTGTCGATATGCCAGCTACTGCATGTGCTGGCTCACCACAATATAGAAATTGGATATGCATTATAGTTTGCTTGAGCACAGCAAAACAATACTTGCCTCCTGCTTGACCACTTCAATCGTTCATTTTTGGGGGTACAAGGGGTGCTGGTACAGATGGACCATCATGTTGAGGACATCTGCCATCAATTGGACATTCTGGTACCGCATTTAAATTTAGAATTACCTCAGGTAATAGGAGAACTGTTGGATTGGCATAGCCTATCAGCGGAGTAGATTCAGGATGTAACACCATTGGGGAATAATACTGAGCACTTTATGACAGATCTAGCTGAATGGGCAGAAACTCTCAAAGCCATGATTGCTCAGCTCAAGGAAAAAATGACACTGATGGAATGGCAAGTGGCAGATCAAGTCAGCTCCTTATCAGCTGAATTAACCCAACTTCATATCAAATGGAGTAACCAGTGAACAACTGATAACATGCTTATCCTTTGGTCAATATCTTCCAAATATCTCCAGCTAATCTGTCAGGTTATATAACTGGAAATTGTTAGCTGGTATGAGCACTGTCAAGCCTTCTCTCTTCTGATTGGTGAGACAAGAGAGTATGCAGACATGCAAGGGCACCTTGATACCCTTTGATGGGCCAATTGAGGAATTGGTATGGGAACAAGCCTCCCTCCTTAACCAAATAAATGATGCTAATCAACAAGCAGATAATGCTAGCTGGCAGCATACACACATGCAAAATATAATCAAAGATATTCTCTTGTGACTACAAACTGTGGAGCAGAAACTGAACGCTGAGCGGAAATTTCATCAGGAGTTGCAACATCAGTATGAAACTCTGCAACAGAAATTCCAGGATGGATGGTGTAGATGCTATTTGGTTAAAGTGGAGCAGTTGATCAATGAATAATTTGTGGAGCATGCCAGAGCTGGGGGAAGAATGCTATAGATCAGCAAACAAATATCCCTCAGATGTTATGATGGACCCCCGCGCAACACCACTTCTTCTGAGTCCTTTTCAATGGATTTGAGTCCATCCATCTGGCCACATGATAATGCACAAATGGGTGGTTCCCATAGTCACTCTGGAACCAATTTGCCTGCTCCTTGCAGCAGGAACCTGGAGCAAGGCAAAGCTATTCAAATCAAAAAATTACCTCCTTTCAGTCATGATAGGAATCTACACAGTTACTTTAAGCATTTTGTATTCACCATAGAAGGGGCTTCTGATCAACAGAAAGTGAAACTGTTACTGTCTGCTATAGATATGGAAAGTGCTGATCAAGTTACCTGCTATCTTCCAAATAGCTCAGTATCCTATGAAGAAGTTAAAGTGATTGTTCTCCGGCTGTTTGGGGGCACTACCAAGATGGCCCAACAGAAAGCTGACTTTATGACTATACAGTTTCACCAAAATGAGACCATGTTAGAATTCACTGAATATTTCTCAGTGGAAGCACATGTACTACTTGGAGCTAACATTTTATCTGCTGAGGATATTGATATAGTGATGACAGCAGCTGTCAAACCATATTGGGAACTATATAATACTATGTCTCATGTTTTGGATGGAGATGCTGGACTTATCCAAATCATGAACACCTTGACTCACAATTGGCTTTCATCCATGGGTTGCTTATCAAATATAATGAGTTATCTTTTATATTGAAGATGAAATAGCATGTAAGCCTGCTGTCACTTGAACTATGGCTAGCAATGGTGATTGCCAACCAGGAATAGTTGGTAATATTACTAGCTAGCGGCATCTGTTCCCAGTTTTTTACACCAGCTGAAATCCACCATTTCTATCTATTCCTCTTACCCTTATTTTATATTTTATTCAAGGTGGGCTGACCTGGGGATGATACCACACCAATTAAGGGAAATTGAATGAATGGGAAAGGAGGATAAAATCTGGAAAACCTCCATGCATGGTGTATGATAGGCCAGGAACTCCATGGACCACCTTTGCTATTTGCTTTCTCAGTTTGGGGCATTGGTGTGCAATGCCAACACAGCCATAATTGTCCCCTACCCAAAATTCCTGTACCAGAATCGAACTCGGGGAGGCAGCGGTAGAGGTCTCTACTCTACCACTTGGGTATCCTCCCCTTCCTCTTACCCTTATTTTAATTTTAATTTTCTTTAATAAAGGTGTATAGTTAAAAACAAAAGAAGCAACTGCTTTTAAATGACTTAATGGAATTTGACCTCTTAGCATCATGCTGTAAAAGGGTGGATTATGAATTCAGAATTATGAATACAGGCAACGCCAAATAAATTAAATCTTTTAGATCTATTAATATATTAACTAGCGGCTGCATTAATAAACTTGGGCGAAGCTGTGGCTACCTACTAGTATAGAATAAACTTACAAATAACTTTGAAGACTAAAAACTTGAATTGTATTGAGAGAAGCAAATTTTTATACTGGCTTCTAAGATAATTTAGGACATAAAATCTTCTAGAAGGAGCGGAATAATTGTGGTAAAAGTGAATATAACTCAAACAGCTTGATCAGCGTTATGCCAAATATCCTAACGCTATCTAACCCTTTGACACTACATTGCCACAATCAGTGGATATAGATTTAGTTTGCATTAATACATCAATTTACTATAAATATTCCACTTATGCAGATTGACAATACTTTAGGATTCAGTTCAAGTCATATAGTGATGAACTCATTCATTATTAGCGATCCATTATTTGATAGCACAGCTTACTATATACAATTTGACCATTTTTCAGAGTTGATTAATTAGTTATGTTTGTTAAAAGGATTTTTAAACTAGTTGGTTTCAACAAATATTTCTTTTGCTCTCAAATACGGTACTTTTATTTCGATTCATAAAAATAGTTAATTTTACATAGGCGCGAATTGCAAGAAAGTTTGATTCTAAGCAAGGCATCTTTGTTTAGGAAGCAGCCATCACATTTATATAGTTCTGCTACAACAAAAGAGGCAACGTGTTCTAGACTAGAGTTATATGGGTTTCTTCTAGTTTCGGGTTCTGCTTTTTTAGGATCTTCGGTATATACTGTTTATCTAGAGAAAACAGAAAAAAAACTAAGATTCAACCAACTTTCCGAGCTAAAATTAATTAAGGAGTTTGAAGAGCAAAAAAGATACAGCGAAGAGCCTCAAGTTACAGGATATATTAAACTTTCTAATTACTTTTCTTCTAAAGTTGCGAAGGAGTTTGCAAAAAGTAGCAGTCTTACCCAATGTACCTACAGAGAATCTCATAGAATACCTTTTGCGCCTACTGTTTACTACCACAAGGAGCTTAAGCAAAGCGTTGAAGTCTGCTTTGTCGGAAATCAGCTTAGTGACGATGACGGAAACATCCACGAAGGTGTACTTAGCACTTATATAGATGAGTCTGTTGCGAGAGTTGCATTTTTACAGTTTCTTACCCCTCATATGTTCACTGCAAACCTTAGTATTAATTTTCAAGAAAAGCTTCCTGAGAATTCATTTTTCAAAATCATAACAAAACTTAGTTCCAAGGTTGAACAAAAGCCGTATAAAGCAACAATTGAATCAAAAGTCCTTGATCTTTCAGGAAAATTAATTGCAACTGCCACTTCTGTGTTTCTAGTTCCTAAAAGCTATCGTTCAACTATTGGTATGATTTCACCAGAATAATAAAAATTAATTTTTACTCTGGAAATCTATCTTTATGGTTTTCCTCTATACCGAGAATTTAAACTAGATTTTAGGTAGAATTTAGTGATCCATAGTTATTAAATGCAGGTACAATTTTTGTGGATAATGCGTTTTTATTTTATTTTTGTCTGTTATTTTACTAAGTTTGCCTTAGTTTGTTACATGTGAAAATGTAGTCTTTGCTAGACATGTTGAGGGTGAAGTTACTTTTTGCAATAGCTAACCTTTGTGATTTGCAAATTACTTATAATTGCTCATTTCTCGTTTAATTTAATTTTTGATATTGGTTTGTTTGCCTTACGGTATTCGTTTAAGTATGTTTAAGCTTTATCTGGCTTCAACATAAAACTTTTTTAAAACTAACCCTTAGGACGTTTTTTGTTTGTTGCTAATGTTTTTGAAAATTAAGTAAACTTTGTGAGGGTATTATAACTAGTTTATATAATTAGTGCTCAATAAGTAAAAGTCTTAATTTTTAGTTCCCATTTGTATCTACACACATTTTTGCAAAGATATGAATTTGATTTGTGCTCTGTTTAAAATATGTTCTGCCATAAAATTTAGACATATTCAAGTGCCATGACACAAATATAGTTATTATTTAGAAATTTAATATATTTTTCCTTTGGGTTGGGACCATCTAGTTCTAAAAAAGCACGCAGATAGAAGTCAAAGATATAAATAAAAGAAGCAAACTAACAATTGCTGATATAGTAAAGCCCAACTATGGTCGTTTTTTGTATCTGTAGTAAATAAAGTTTTATATTAATTTTTTGAACAGATAAGCTCATTAAAAGCATACTAATTGTGTGGCTGATTTAAAAATTTCATTTGATCAATTGATCTGATAGTTAATCAAGAAAATACCATGCTTTGGCTCAATGCTGCATAACTTTCCTTTTTGTATATATATGTGACCCTAATCTATAACAGCCATGTTTAGAGTTATGTTGCAGTTTGGTACACATTCTAGGTCCAAAGAATGTATCTGACTTGTGTTTAATTTTATTCATTTTAGTACCTCAATTTTGGATTTTAGTTAGATTGTCCCGAGCTATTTTTGAGCCTTTCATCAAGTTGAAAGCGTGTACTTGATTTTGATGAAAATCAATGGTTTTTTGTATAGTTTGAGATTTAAAGTTTTAGCCTAGGTCTCAACCAATAATAAATTTCATTTATTTTATATAATACTAGCGGAGTTACTCGGCGTTGCTCGGGTTTATTTATTACCAGACAACTTAAACTGATCAATTCAGGTTTTATATTATAGATAACACAAAGCCGCTTACTCATAACCATTGAGCATATCAAACTGATTAATCACCAACCACTCACCTAATTCATTTGAACCTACTAAATCAATTAAAAACCACCAACCACTTAAGCCAAAACCAATTAAATGTAAGAAACAACCAAATTCTATTAACTCCTCGGCCAAATAAAATTAAACTTTATCAAATCAATCAAAAATCAACAATTCTCAGCTAAATCCAATTTAAATATCAAATCAATAAAACCGCCAACCACTTACCCAAAACCATTGGATCTATTGAATTGACCAAAAAGCACCAACTATTCGGCAAATTTAGAGTAAACCTATTGGATCAATCAAATACAAACTGTTAACCAAAACAACTCTATATATAAAAATCATTATATGTATATATGTGACATATCAAATTTTAAACTACTGAACCAATTTCAACCTAACTTTGCACAGATATTTTATAAATTAGGGGAGACTGCTTGAAAGGGTATTTTAAAATCATAATGAGAAAAAGCATATAAAGTATTTATTTTAAAAGATGAATGGACAATTAATATTCAAGCTAACATACCCTAAGGTGTAAGCACTTAAATTGAACTTTATTGAAAGCTAACAAAAATGCAGAACTTAACATCTCATAGTCCAAAGAAAAACCAAAGTAAACACAGATGCACAATAAATTTTAAATAACTGATAATTATGTTTGCTCATCATCTTATTTAGTTTTAAACTATCACTTGCAGCATCAGTTTTAAGTTATCTATCTATATATAATAGAGGGGTGGTTAGCCGAGCAGGTAAAACTGCTTCCACCCTAAGTGCAGGTTTTGAGTTCGAAACCTGTACTGGCTAGAAAACATTCTAGGTGTGGTATATTTGTCACAAGGTTGACCCACCTCAAATACCTATCTATATATAATATATATTTATATATAGGTATATATTTTTACAATTATATAAGAATAAATGAAATTGAGTCTTTTTGAAATTTGAAATGCTTTTTTTAACATTATAAGCACTTATTATTTAGTGTACTGCCTGAGCATGGTCACTGTTTAACTAATCAGAATTGTTCTACCAATTTAATGCATTGCATAAGCATAGCCACCGGGCAATCAAATTAATTGGATCAGTATACACATATATATAATTTCTATTATATATATATATATAATAGATAGATTGTAGTGTTACCTGGCATTGCTTAGGTAAATAAACAAATGATTTGAATTAAGTATTTTAGATTTTATATATCATAGATAAACCAATATACTGCTTAGCTAAAAGCATCAAACATACCAAATTAACCAATTACTAATTGCTTGGTAAACCTAAACTAAGCTTAATGAAACAACCAAAAACCACCAACAACTAAACAAAACCAATTAAATTATCAAATAAACCAATCACTAACCACTTGCTAAAACCATCAAGCTTATTAATCAACCTAAAACCACCAACTGCTAGGTATAACTATTTATACTATTAAATCAACCAAATATCTAACTGCTCAACTATAACATTATACTTATTATTATTAAAAAGATATAAAATTTCACTTCTTACATACAAAACTTACTATTTATTACTATTAATGTGGCTGTACTAATTTAGAAACATTTGTGGGCATGCATGCAACAACTCACCAAAGTTTTATCACAATTGGATAAATGATATAGTAATGCATATGTTACAAACAAAGAACTAAATAAAGAAACATTCATTTTTAATTGCTTTTCTTTAACACATAATATTGTTTATCCTGGAATCTTACATCCTTTATTTTAACACTTCCTGACACAACCTGTTAATTACTTTTCATAGTTACTAAGGTTGGATGACAAAAGTCTTTCTTTCTGCTTGACAATAATTTCAGCAATTTTTATAAAACAAAAAAATTTCCACCACTGCCTCACTGCACCAATCTCCATCTTTTGTCCTCAGATCCACCACCTGCTGCCCCAATATAGGGCAGCAGTGCTCCACCCACTAGCATTTACTGCCCAGCAGGCAAACATGTGCAGACTGGCTCATCCAGTCCACCAAATACATCCAGCTGCTATCTTCCCCCAAGGGACTTAGCACTCCACCTTGCATGAGCCTACCTAACCTGCCCCCATCCCCTAGACTACCATGATCCAATATTTTCTTTTGCCTCCACATCAAGTACAGATGTCTCTTCCCATACACTGACAAAGTGATAATTGAGTTGGCAATGGCCACCTTTGCACCAGCAGAGTTTATCAACTTTTACCCATACAAGGACTATTTTGATATTGGATTCCCCACCAAAGAGGATGCAGCTGCAGCAGTAGATACACCATTACTTTATAAAAACATCCCCATTACCATCACCCAAACATGCCTTCCAGAAGAACCCACACTTGTGGTAACCTTTGTGAACCTCCCCTCACACCTTCCCCCTCAAACACTCTATGAGGAGTTGATGTCAGGGTTGTCCACATATGGCAAAAACCCTATCCTTTAATTCATTATCCCAAGTGGTGCTGAATGCCTCGTGGCACCTTGGCAATGGCCACCATTACCCCCCACCAGCTGAACATAGCCCAGCATATCCCACAGTGTGCCTATATCCCATCTGCACCTGACCATTTCTTTTGGACCTGCACCAACAATGGTTGCACAATTTGCCCCCTCTGCTATGAATTAGACCACACCAAAAGGTATGTCATTATAATTCACACCCTGCAAACACAGCCAACACCACACATGAGGCCAAACCAACAGTATTTGAGTGGGGATTTTGGTTGCCCCTACCCTCACAGGCCATGCACTTAAAACAGAAGCAAAAGCTAACACCTCAAACTCAAGCTGTCCAATGAACACCCATGCCAACCAATCAGGTGCAGGATTAAACCACTGTTCAATCCAGAAAATCATCTGCCCCAAAACCTACCAAACCAAAATTACTCACCAACATATCTTCCTGAATCAACCAAAATCTCTGGAAATTATTGGAGGAAGTAACCAAATATGGTAAAATTGTTCACTGCCAAGTTACCCAATTGATTAGTACCTTATCTGAATTCAGACTTTGATACCCAGCCCTGACCAACCAATATATCCCCAAACCCAGATCCTTTTTCCAAAGCAACCACAACCTTGCCACAATCATGGTGGCTGTACCCAACAATCACCATTTTTGCATACTGTGCACAAAATATGTCACAGAATTCAAAAAAGGGCTGCACACCCCCTTGTTTTCCTCCAATTTTCCTCCTACCACAAAAGAGGAAATCCAACACCTCTACAAAATTGCCACCACCGCTGTCAAGCATTTCACTGAAATGGCAGAAATTTTCCCATCCAAATGCACCACTAGAGCAAATACTGCAAAGTTAGAACAACTTCTCAACATCCGCATCCAGGCTGAACACCACATTGCTGAACTCATAGAGGCTATAATCCAGGCCCAAATCGTTGATCTAAACAAATATCTACTCCACCTTGACCCTCATCCCATGGATGCCCCAACTCCCTTACTCTCAGCAATGGTCTGCCTCTATAATGCTGAGCCTAATGATGACCCACCTGATCCCCCCTCCCCTTCTGCCATGATGGGATAAGCAGCTCACTGCTATTCCACCTGGCAGTAAATTTCTCATTTCATTTTGTGTCTTGCTGCCCAAAAAGGGTGGTCAATTAATCTTTTTATTTTTTTAGTTGGTTTAATTTTGGAGTTTCAGTTTTGGTATTGTCCATACCCTGGTTGTCTTGCCTCAGCTAAATAAATACTAAGGTTGGATGACAATACAATATTCCACAATATTTTATAATTTTTATAATAAAATAAAAAGTTTTATATGTAAGAAGTGAAAATTTTATATGTTTTAATGGTTATTGGCATATTGTTACAGCTGAGAAGTTTGATATTTGGTTAATTCAATAGTTTAACCATCTAGTACTAAAAAAATAGTTTATATAGTTTGGCAAGTAGTTGGTCATTTTGGATAATTAGCAAGGTAATTGTTTTAGTAAGTAGTAAGTGATTGGCTGATTTGATAGTTTAAATGGGGTTCCCAAGTGGTGGGTGGTTTTAAGATGTTTAATAGGTTCAATTAGTTTTGGGTGAATGGTTAGTAGTTTTTGTTTAAGGTGTGTCATCTCAAGAAAAGTCATATTGTTTAAAAGTGTAAACTTGCAAAATCTCAGAAAAGCATGGCTAAAGGTCCCAGAATAGCCTTTTTTTCTGAATTATTGTATATAAGAAGATAAGATCTAGACCTATGAGCTATTTTAGTTTGTAGCTAATAGCAATAAAGGTACTTAGTTTAATTCAACTTAGTTTGATAAGAGTACTTATTTTATTTAGTTATTTATGCATTTAAAATAATTCAACTATAATAAATTACACTTATGAAATCCTATAAAACAATAATAAAAGAAATAAAAGTAAAAAATAAATGTGTTAAATATACAAATGGAATGAAATAAGTAAAATAAATAAACTGAATTAATTAATAATTTGAATGAAATAAATTGATTAAATTTGATGATAAAAAAGTTTGAGCCAGGAAATGATCCTGCAACTCTATCTTAACTTTAAGATTGATCAATAATCATTTATTATTTTTAGTTAGTTTCAGGTAAGAAATTTGGTAAGTATTCTATTTATTTAATGATCCTCAACCACTCAGCCAAATGAGTTAAACAAATCAGTTTGACATCATACATACACACATATGAATACATTTCAATTTTATATTAGATAAAAACTTGCTTATAGTTGTTTTCCTGTTGCATAATATATTTATGAATGGTTGATTGACATTGATTCAGTATTTTGATATTAAAAATACCCATAAACAGGTTTGGACCTATTGAATCAACCTAAAACTGTTAACTGCTTGGCAAAACCATTTAAACTATTGAATCAACCATTCACTTACTACTTACTAAAATGATGAACTTATTAATTAGCTAAATGACTGCCAACTGTCATAACATCATTATAACTATCAAATTAAACAGATATCAAACTGACCAGCCATAACATTATACCAATTGTCATAAAAACATATCAATTTTCACTTCTTAGATATAAAACTTTATTTTACTATAAAAATTGAAGCAATTACAGTAAAATATTAATTTTTCATCTGACCTTAGTAATTGTAAAAAATTTCATCAATAGGGTATATAGGAAGTGTGTTATATAAAGGATGCAAGATTCCAGGACAAATAAGTTGATGGGTTAAGTAAAAACAAAGAATAATTATGAGCAAACTGTTTTAACATTTGAAAAAAACATTTTTTGCAAAATTTACAGTTTTCATACTTTTTCAATGAATTAATATATTGGCATAAGAGATACATAAGTGTGCCAAATTTCAAAGCTCTAGCTAGTCTGGAAAGTAGCCAACTTGAAACTTTTGAATCAGCCAAAACCAAACTGCTCAGTTATAACAATATACTGACTATCTTCAAAGATATATAGGATTTTCACTTGTTACATACAAAACTTTTTTAATTATGAAAATTAAAATTTTTACTGAATCATTGTATTGTCATAAGAGATACATAAGTGTGCCAAATTTCAAAGCTCTAGCTAGTCTGGAAGGTAATTAAAAATCAATTGCAAGATTCTATCACAGAAGCTTTTCTTTCTGCTTGATCTCACTTTGAGTGAATTTTACAAGAAAAAAAGAGTTTATTTTACCAACGCCATCTGGCCACGCCCATTTTTCTAAAAATGTCTGCAGATCTGCTGCACTGCTCCAATGTGGGGTAGCATTGCTCAACCAACAGCATTTTCTGCCTCGTGGGCAAACATGTTTGCATGGGATCAAATAGCCTGCCAAATTCTTCCAGCCATTTTGTCTCCAATGGGACTTAGCACTCCACCTGGCATGCATCCACTCATCTTGCCCCCATCCTCGCGCCCTCCCTTGCTCCACTATCCAATTTTGTCTACAAGTTGACTATGGGCATTTATTCCCATATGCCAATAAGGCAATTATTGAGTTGGCCACTGCTGCATTTGCACCAGCTGGCTTATTGATTTACGCCCATTTAAGGGCTATTTCAACATAGGCTTCCCAATGGAGGAGGATGCAGCAGCAGCAGCTTTAACTCCCCTTATTTATAAAATTACTCCCATCTCTACTCCCTGTACTCACCTTCCTTCAGACATCACTGTCAGTGCTACAGTTCTTCAGACTGGTGCCAGGGTTTGCGGTGGCTCAAAGCTGGAAAATTCAGAAAGAGCGCTGAGGAGGAAACAGGAAAATGGGTCAGAATACCAAATATTTTATTAAACTAAAAGGCCTCAATATTTATAGGGTGCATTGGGACTTGGTGCCTTTGGGATTGTTGGGGCCTTATCCATTCAGGATCTTTACTGATCTTCTGGAATGGCCCCCTCATGGGCGTCCTCAATGGATAGTGTCGCTCACCTGACTGAATGGGTGGAAATACTGCCCCATGTGACTCAGGAATAGGGGAGGAGGATCCTGAAATAGATTTAGCTCAGGTAGGTTTAATGACTGATCCAGCACAGCCTGATTTGGAAGAAGGGAATTTGATTCAATTTCTATCTTGAATCCTTACAAGGCCCCCTCAAGATCCTGTTGGAGGGGGGTATACAGCTGGAGGAACCAACCATGCACCCAATTTACTACAGTACCTTGATTGATGTCAGCAATAAAGTACTCAGACTTCACCTTATGTATGACTTTGTAGGGTCCAGACCAAAGTATGTTGAGCTTATTCTGTCAGCCTCCAGGTCAATGCTGATAAAAGAGAATGAGGTCACCTAATTGGAAATCTGGTAAGGAGGGTCATCCAAGATTTGATCAGGATGTCTCTCTTCCAGTGGTGGTGATAATGCCTTGAGTGGCTTGGGCTTGGAGCCGGACAATTTCATCAGCTAGAGCCCTCATAGTTAAATCAGATTTCTCAGGGGTGGAGGCTTTAAGCAGGGGCTGGACGCTACTGGGTAGCCAAGGTGCCCGCTCATATAGGGCTTCAAATGGGGACATCTTGACACGGTGATAGCTTACCCAGTAGGCAAGCAAGGCGCTGGGCAGATAATGGTTCCAATGGGCAGGATCTGAGGTGGCCAACTTCCGGAGGATGGAAATAAGAGTTCCATTAGTGCGTTCTATTGCCCCATTAGTAGAAGGGTGGTAGGGGGCAGCGAAACTCTGGGTAGTGCCAAATAGCGAAGTTAGTTCTTGTACTACCTGGGAGATGAAGTTCAACCCATTGTCTGAAAGTAAGGTCTGGGGGCACCCATGCTGGGTGAAAATGGAGCAAACAAGAAAAAGAGCAGTAGCTTTAGCGGTGGCTGCAGGGACTGAGATTGCCTCAACCCACTTAGTTAAGTGGTCTATAGCTAGGATAATATACTTGTGACCATGCAGCCCAGTGGGAAGGGGACCCACCACGTCGATACTAATGACATTGAAAGGTTTGGTCGGTGCAACAACTGAGTGCTGATATTGAGGGTTGGCCCAGTCTTGGGATCAGCAGGTCATACAAGCTTCCAGAACCTCTTGGATGGTTTCTACCATTTGGTCCCAGTAGCAGCATGACTTCAGCCACTCATGGGTCTTCTTAACTGCACCATGTCCCACAGTAGAATGGCCTTCCAGGATGACGTCAGTTTGAGAGGAGGGTCAGATATAGGGAAGCCACTTCTTGTTGACTTTCTTGTAGAGCAGCCCATCCTTGATTTGAGTGTCTTGAGTCATTTGGCGGAGTTCAGCCTGAACCTCGGGAGTTTCCAGTTCCCATCATTTGGGCTGTCCTATCAGGTCATAGAGCTGATCTTCCTCTGGGGTCAGAACTGCTAATACTGGCATCCTGGAGAGGCTGTCAGCATTCTGGTGTATAGCACCAGCGCGGTGGATGATGGTAAAATCATAGCTTTGCAGTCGTAGGGCCCACCTGGCTAACTGACCATTGGGGTTTTTCATTTGTTGAAGCCACTGGAGTGAAGAGTGGTCTGTAATAATAGTAAAATGAGTACCGTAGAGGTAGGGCCAGAAATGTTTGATGGCTAAGAGGACAGCTAGACACTCCCTCTCAGTGACACTGTAGGTCCGCTCAGCCTTACTTAGCATCTTACTAAAATAAGCCATGGGGTGATTGACCTGGTCCTCATCATGTTGAGCCAGGATAGCTCTGATGGTGACATTGCTCTTGTCCATGAACAACAAGAAAGGTTGGTCAAAGCGAGGATGAACTAGAACAGGTTTAGTATATAAGGCCATACGTAAAGCGTTGAAAGCCTGTTCCTGCTCAGGTTGCCACTTGAATGATATGTTCTTTTGTAGGAGGTAGAACAGCGGCTCAGCTAGGTTGGCAAACCGTGGGATGAACTGATGGTAATAGCCCACCATTCCTAGAAAGACTTGAATATCTCATAGGCTTTGGGGGTGCGACATCTTTTCTATGGCGTCAACTTTGTTGGGTATAGGTTGGATGCCACGCTTTGGAGACCTTGTGTCTTAGAAACTCTAGCTCAGGCTGGAAGAAAGAGCACTTTGAGAGCTTGAGCTTGATGGAGGCCTTCCTGAGATGCTCGAAGACTTCCTTGAGATGCTCTACATGTCCATTAAAGGTTTGCAAAAAAACGGTAATGTCATCCAGGTAGATGAGGACACATGAGAGCTTCAAGTCCCCAAGGATCCCATCCATGGCACGCTGGAACATGGCTGGGGCATTACAGAGGCCTTGGGGCATCCGGGTGGGCTCAAATAGCCCCTCATGGGCGATTAGAGTGCACTTGGCTCAGTCTTTGGGGGCGAGCTTGACCTGCCAATACCCGCTGGCGAGGTCCATGGCTGAGAAGTACTGGGAACTGGCAAGCAGATGGAGAGAATCGTCAATCTGGGGTAGGGGATAACTGTCCTTCTTGGTGATGGAGTTGAGTCATCAATAATCCATCACCATCTGGTGCTTGCCATCCTTCTTTCAGACCAGCAGGAGAGGGGAGGCCCAAGGACTATGCAAAGGGACCAAGAGCCCAGCATCAAGCAGCTGTTTGAGTTCCACCGTAACCTGGGCCTCTTCAACCTTGCTCTTTTGGTAAGGCTGGGACCAAAAAGGGGGGGCGTCCCTGGTTTCTAAATGGTGGAGGACTCCGTTCATCCTTCCAAAATCATAGATTGAAGTTGAGAATAGGTCTGAGTATTCCTCCAAGAGCTCCTGAACCTTAAGTTGCTGTTTGTCAGAGAGGTCCTTTCCAATATTAGCATTGACCAAATTACCTGAGGGTGGTGACTCCAAGCAAAGTCCTTTAAGTCCCCAAAGCTTCAAACGTCAGCAACAGCCCCTATTGGTAACAGGCAGATGTAAGCGGTGGGTTGGTTCAGACCTACAACTTTTGGTTTGTCAGTCAGGTTGGCTAGCAACACTGATATAGATCTGGCATACGCTGGATCAAGGATCCTGGGGCAGGTCAGCACTTCCTTGGGAGATGGGTTATCTAGGCCTCAGACTTCCAGTAAATACCCTGAGGGAATATTGATATAGACCCAGGTGTCAATGATGACTTGGGATTTTGGGGGTATGGTAGTCGCCTGGGGTAAATAGATTAGCATCCCCTCTAGTCCATCAAAAGCAGGAGGGGGTAGTTGGACTCAAGAGCCCCAGATGTGATACTTGAGCTGATCAATTTGTCCTTCAGTCTCCAGTAGGCAGGCTCAGGCCTTGACCTCAGCCCTAGAGTCATGAGCAGTTTTGAAAACCAGAGGGATTCAATGTCCTAGAAGGGAGAGGAAACCACCATTGTAATGGAGCACCGCCAAATAGTCTCAAAGGAACTGAGTCTTGAGGAGCAGGTCATAGCTAGGGTTGTCCAGAGCAATGTCAGGTGTATCTAAGGCAAGCTTTCCAAACTGAATTAGTAGAGAGGAATAGGCCCCTATGGATTGGGTGCACTGGGGCCAGCTGTGCCATACTCCATGTAGTGTGGCATATCAGGAGCAACCTTGATGCGTTTCATCAGCTTGGAAGAGATGACGTTCATGGGGGAGCCACTGTCAACTATGGAAAAAACTGGAATCTTGTGGACCCAGATGGCGACTCAGGTGACCAAACTTCCAAACTGGGGCGGTAACATAAGGAACATGGGAGAATCATCAGAAGAAGAGTAAGCAGTATCAATGTCTTTATTGTCATCAGATACCACAACTACTTCCTTGGGTACAATGGCTTCTGGTTTATGCACAGGGGATACTTGAGGCTGGGCAGGGATGTCAGCATGAAGCGCCTCGTCCTTCATGCTGACGGCCCTTTTCCCACCTCCTCAGCAAGACGTTTCCAGCAAGTCTTAACGCTGTGTCTAAAGCCATTGCAATAGGTGCAGCAAGGATGTGGATTCTTCTGGTTTTTGACTACATGGACCCTAGGGCAGTTAGAGGGGCCAGTAGACGTGGCCTTAAGTGTAGGATTGAGGCAGGGATCTCGTTGAGGGCCTCCTTAATCTCCCTGATACAGGTGAACCTGTTCTTCTGCCTGATCATGTGCATTTGGACCTCAGGATAGGACCCCAAGGCAGAGATAACAGCGGTGATAGCGTCATCCAGAGTGATACAATTCATTGTGATTAAAGGTTGTGCCTGGGCATAGAACTGGTTGGCAAACTCCATAGGGTTTTCTCCTTTGTTCAGTTGAATGCCCATGAATGCTTGCTTCTGGTTGGCCAGGGTTTGGTTGCTGCCAAACTCTTGGATCAAGGCAGTGCAGACCTGTTCCCAGGTGTTACACTCCTTCAAATGGGGGGTCATGATTTTCCAGGTGGTGCTGTCTAGACAGGAGTGGATATGCTTCACCTTTTGTCGATTGGTGGCCTCCTCCATGGAACTCTTGTAGGCATACAGGAAGGAGGCGATACTTTCCCATCTGGGAGTGAACCTTTCCTTGAAACTAGGTTTAAAGTTAGCTACAATGGGAGTGGAAAGGGTGTTAACGCCTGGGATAGGTGCAAGCTCTGAGATCTCCATTTTTGCATAATCTCAAGGAGCCCGCTGATCCAACTGCCTCCACAATCCTTCTAAGTCCTCTTGGATGTAGTCCCAATTCTGGCTGAGGGTGGAAGCAGAAGCCTTATTGGCAACCTGCTCCTTTAAGGATTGAATCTCGGTGTTCTATAGATGGAGCTGGTTTTCAATGGTGCTCAACTGGGTTTTGAACCCACAACAAGTTTGTTCAAGCTGGGAGATATGAGCGTCAGTAAGCTTTGTGAAGGCACTGAGGTTATCCATCTCATCCAACAATGCTTCAATAGAGACCCTGGGGTCAAGGGGGACACCATCCAATCAGAGCTTGCATCCCAGTGCCACCTTTTGGATTTGATCCCATAAGGCAGCCAGGGCGGTCATTATATCCCTTTGCCAGGGGTCTTCAGGTTCACCCAAGGTTGAAGGGCCCAGGGGCCCTGAGGCCCTGCATGGTCCCTCAGGTC
The DNA here is from genome assembly GCA_022478985.1 of Massospora cicadina. NCBI lineage: Eukaryota > Fungi > Entomophthoromycota > Entomophthoromycetes > Entomophthorales > Entomophthoraceae > Massospora > Massospora cicadina. Next base: position 73,340 of record JAKSZP010018726.1, read on the forward strand.
CGGCTGGCCCTTGACGCCCCTTGGGGCCTTCAGGCCCCCTAGGCCCTTCTGGCCCAGCACCCGTGGGGGGTAGTCATGAGAGGCCAGCTCTTGGTAGTGCTGCTGTAGGGATTGTACCAGTTCTTTGACTCGAAGTAGATGCTGGGTCCATGTTGCTTCAAATAGCTGGGCGTTTTGACAAAATTGCTCCTCGAGGTAGCTGGAGATTCCACTATCCAGTACTACTATCTGATTGCAGATCTCATTGATTAATCATCAGTTATTGAGAATAGCTTTGTGATTGTCATGCATGAAGGAGGAGGTGGTGTCATAGAAGTCAAAAATGAAGGAATGTAAATTCTGGGTGAGCCCTAGTTGCCAGGAGACCTCCTGATGGTGTAATCTGACTAACTGGAGGAGGTGATGGATAGCGGGGTGGACAAAGTTACAAAGGTAGCGTTCAGGCCCCAGGGTAAGCTCCCCAGCTGGCAATACAGCTGAGGCGTAGAGGTCCCACATTGTGGAAGGTATGGAGGAGGTGCAGGAGCGGCTGGAGCGGGCGCCCTTGGAGTAGATGCCATTTATTAATTGTTGAATGACATTGTTGATATTCTCATACTGGAGTTGGTATTGGCTCCCATCTAGGGAGGGCAGCGAGAGTTGAAAGATGGCATGAAATTCTAGCCTCTCTGGCTGCGAGGGTGGCGTTACATACTGTGAGGTACTAACCCATTGTGTAATGCTCCTCAATTGACCAGTTGTTTGGTCGTCAGGGCTGCTATTGGTTTCCATTTTTTGTGATAGACGTTTTCACTTAGGACAGCTCAGAGCCCCCTGTAGTGAGCACCACTTCTGTCAGCGCTACAGTTCTTCAGACTGGCACCAGGGTTTGTGGTGGCTTGAAGCTGGAAATTCAGAAAGAGCACCGAGGAGGAAATGGGAAAATGGGTTAGAATATTGAATATTTTATTAAACTAAAAGGCCTCAATATTTATAGGGTGCATTGGGACTCAGTGCCTTCAGGATTGTTGGGGCCTCATCCATTTAGGATCTTTACTGATTTTCCAGAATGGCCTCCTTATGGGTGTCCTTAATGGATAGCATCACTCACCTGACTGAATGGGTGGAAATGCTACCCCATGTGACTCAGGAATAGGGGAGGAGGATCTTGAAATAGATTTAGCTTGGGTAGGCTGACAACTGATTCAGCATGGCCTGATTCAGAAGAAGGGAATTTGATTAAATTTCTATCTCAAATCCTGACATCACACCACTGCCACTATTATCCCACCCCACCCTTCCATAGCCCAACAAATTCCCCCATGCTCATCTTGCAGCGGCGCCTGAGCACTACTTTTGGGCTCAGGTGGATAATGGTCACCAAATTTTTCCTCTCTGTTTTGGACTTGACCATTCAAGAAATTCTGCCCCTGAGCCAATTCCTCTGGTGTGGCTTCTGAGCCATATTCAGCGGAATCTGAATGGGCATTTTTTTGCCCCCTCCCACTCAACGTTCTTGTTCTTTGGACCAGAGTGGGAAATCTTCCCCCACCAAATCACCTGCCCACATTACCCTACCCAATTTTGCCCACGCCAATCAGAGACAGGCTTGGACCAACATTTGCACCCAAGCAGCCCATTTGATTCCTACCCACCTAAATTCTCCATCCACTATTCTTGTGAACCAAAATCCATGGGACCTATTGGCTGAAATTGATGAATCAGGTAACATTATCACAAATGAGGTATCAGGTGAACCTCTCAGACAACTCATTTATGATTGGGCTAGATTTTAATTCTGATTTTTTAAAAATCTCATCCCCCAAGCGATTCACTCCTAAACCCAATGTCATCCCCTACCAAAATAACAACCAGATCACCTTAGCAGTGGTGGCCTCACCCCATTGCCCAAACCTATGCAAAGCAGTGGCCCAGTCAGTTTCTCATTACAATAAAGGGCTGAACACACTAAACTTCCCCCATGAGTTCCCTGATGCAGCATGGTATGAAATCAAAAAATTGTTTAAAGACGCTAAAGATGTGGTCCAGCATGTGGCAGATCTAACAGATTTTGACCCATCTGCTAAAATCACACAGCAAAATATAACCAATTTTGTTCAACTTCCCAAAGCCCACATTCAAGCTGAACAACACCTAGCGGAATTTGTTAAAGTTATCTTCCAAGCTGATCTTGAAGAAAAGAACTGATTTGTCACCACCATCCACCCCCACCACGCTGATGCCTCAACGCCCTGGCTCTCCACTTTTGTCCATCTCTACAAATATGATGATTCTGTCATACAGAATATGTCTATAGATGAGCCACCTGACCCCCCAACACCCTCTGCCATGGCGGGTTAGCAGTATTCCGCTCCCCGCCTGGTTGGAGGTTTTGTTTTTGGTTTTTTGTTCCGTTCATTCATTTGTTTGGTTCTTTTGCTCATTGATATCAGTAATGTCTGTCCCCTGGTCAGCGTACCTTGAATAATCTATAATTAATTAAGATTCTATCACAGAAGGGTGGTTAGCTTGGCAGGGTAATTCCTGCTTCCATTCTAGTGCAGGTTTTGTTTAACACATGTTTGAAACCTGTACTGGCTAAAAAAAATCTCAGTCTGGTATATTTGTCCCAAGGTTGACCCACCTTGATTACTTTATAAGATTCTATCACAGACAGACAGTTAGAAACCACAGTGAATAAAGAAAAGAGTTTAAAAATCAGCCTTACCTTCCTTATCCCATATGACTTATCATAGTTCTCATTGAAAATAAAACCTTGTATATGTTCCTTTTTATTTTGGTTATCTACTTGTTTAGTGTAAGTTTTATAGATAAATTTCCTACTAAGTAGAGTTTTATATTCTTTATAATTTAATACTATAGTTTATATAATGTCACTTCCTAACAAAAATCAACAAGATTGTGACCAATCTTTCTTATAAGATACAATGTATCAAACAGCTGTGGGTAGTTTATAAAAACTGTAATACATTTATGATTACTAGTTGTACTTAAGAGATAAAATTATGTAATATAACTTTAAGCAGCTCACCAAACTCTAGTTGGTCTTTACTTAAATAAGATCACCAAAAACTTTGATATCTTTCAAAAACAATATGTTTTATCTGACAATTTATATATGTTGTGTATAGTATCAGTCATGATTATGTAACAAATTACTAAAATGATTGATATCACCAATGCTATAAGTAAGATGTCATAAAATAGCATATGTTTGCAGGCCATAGTTGTTACTACTAATCAATATACCTACTGTACATATCAGGAATAACTTAATAGAATTTCTAAACTTGGCCACAAAACAATGTTTAAATTTAAATTGTATCATATTTGAAACTCATAACCACTTCTCCATCTGTATAAGTCTGATATATAGAATTCAATAGCTATATAAAGTTTCTTGCTGATATATATATACTCTAAAACAAGAATATTGATAAGGCTATCTAAAAACATATTCTTTTCCCTATGCCTTATATTTAAAGGCAGCTTAAAGATGGGTAATTGAGTGCCTATATTTTTTTATTAGCAAATAACAAAGTTGGTTATTAGAAACTAAGTATGATCTTTTATACTATTAGCTGCATCAACTCACTAAACATATTGGTATCAATGATCAAATATCTATATTATCCTTTAAGCTGTTAATGACAAGGTGCATGCTACAAAGTGTAAGTTATAAAAGGTACAGATCTAATCAAATATCAGCGTTTAAATGATATGATAGTTTTGACTCATTTCAAATATTCACTAGTAAATGATACTAAGGTATCAAAATACCTATTAACAAATTCTTACTTATGTAGAAATTAAAAGTGCATTCACTTGTCAGCTTATCTGCTACATTAGTAAGTACCAGATTAGATGTCCTTATTACTAAATAGTTTATTAGTCATATTCATTTAATTATGAAAAATAAGATAATGTTTTTTTACTTGCTCCTCCATGTATGAACTTTTAAATTTTAAATTTTATTTGAGGTGGGGACTGGGGATTATATCACACTAATTAAGGTGATTCAAATTAAAGGGAAAGGAGGATAAAACTTGAAAACCTCCAAGCACAGGTATTATGGGCCATGAACTCCATGGACCACCTTGCTATTTGCTATCTCAGGTCAGGGCATTGGTGCGCAACGTCAAAACAGTCATAATCTCCCCTACTCAAAGTTCATCTACCAGGATTGAACTTGGTAGGCAGTGGTCATTGAGTCCATACTCTACCACCAGGGTACCCTCCCTTCCATGTATAGAATTATTAGCTTTATTTCTACTATATGCTATGTTGCTAAATATACTTTCTATATATTATGCGCTGCTTTTTATCATAGGACAAAGCCATTTGGAACTATATCTAATAACTACTAGCTTAGTTAGCTTTTATCTATTGTTATTGAGACCTACAGGTTCTTCATTATAAAATAAATGTTTTTGGTATATTGTCACCTTTAGTTTTATAGAATCCTATTTCTTTTTTGCATTTTTTGGCTGGCCTATGATTTTTACTAAAATATCAGCCTCCCAACTAACTATACTTTCTGCATAAAATAGATTAATGTATTGTCATGGCTAATCTTTTTTTCCCACACTACAAGTATAATGCATATAAGTTTTACCTATATTTTAGTAGATAAATAAAGACAATGATAAAGACTAGCTGTATGTCTGTAAATATCTTTGAGTATAATAGAAGGTATATAAGATATCTTGAAGAGACCTTTTTCTATTCTATTGCATTAATTAATATGTTTATAATATAGTTGTTAAAGTCATATATTCGTCTTAAGCACAAGTCTCTATATATGTTACTATTCTCTTTTTTCATAGTAAACTGATGATAAACATACCTTATTATAAACCTAAAAGTTGATTTGCTTTAGTATTTTGTCTGCATATATATATATAAATTTTACTTGGCTTTAATTTTTTAAAGTATATATATAATTATACATTATCTCTGAAAAATTGTGTAAAGTTATATATACATGAGTTTTATATAATAGTCAGCTCTCTGGCATGAGCTCACTTAACTTGTGAGGCTGACTTGCTGCTCATGGGATCTGTTCCACAAAGATTAGACACCAGGCAATAGTTAGAAGTTGAATCCTAATCTTTGATAGACAAATACTCTACTGATGATACCCAATGTAGCATCTATTTCTTGTTAGAACTGTTTGTGACCATGGTAAAACTCTTGTGGACAATTTCTGACATGTTTTCTTTACGTTAGCCTTGGGTCACAATGGATCCTGATCAACCTCTCATTTGGCAGCTCAGCTCCAAGGTATCCACACAAACAAGTGTCCTTTTCTTCTAGAGCAGATCTCAGACTGGTTACTATATTCTGCTCAACCACTAATCCCATACTAATTAATGACAATTAAATTAATTAAACCAATATAGGTGAAACAAAAAGGATACAATGATATTATTTGGAAAGGTACTTTATTATAGTAAAAGTGAAGTATTTTTATACTAATTCATACAATTAGGATATAATAAATTTACATTGTATATAATTTAGTAATAGAGGTAGCAATATTGAGAATCTTCAAAATCCCCTAATGAGGCAGCATCTGACTTCTACTTTAGTTGTTTCGTCCATTTGATTTTCTTGACATATCTGCAAGCTCCTTCTTGCAGTAGTTATCCTTGAACCAGGACGTTCAGGGGCCCTTTCTTCAGTCCCCACTTCTGGGTTGTGGGCTGTATTTCAGCCTCAGGTTAATGCTTCTTTACCCAATTTGGTAATATGCTGCTCGCCTAACAGTTTTTTTGATGATGTCACTTTTATGCTCCTCACATCAAGTTTCCATAAAGCATAAAAATTGGTTAATTGCAAATTTTGGTAATATTTGGATAGAAGCTTTGATTGTTTCCACTGGTGAAGTTCAATTGGGTCATCTCTTTGTCATCATGCAATTGCAAATTATTTTGCCCCCCCCCAAAGGTATAATAGGGGGTCAAACTCATAGTCTTTGTTGGCAACTTTGTCATCCTCACTTAATAAACCTTCTCAGCCTTCATGTGTAAAATTATTTGATAACGTCAACCTGACTAAATGGCAAATTTCTTGGGTTGTCTGGATCTATAAAAAGGGACAGCCAATTCTATCCACAACTGGCAAGTTGCCACAACCTCATTTGTCTGATTTTGGACTCTGTTGTTCTAGCAGTCAAAAAATGATCTCCTGGGGCCCTTGCAGCCTCATATGTGACACTTCCCCTCCCAAAATAAGACTAGGGGAATGACCTTAGTTGCCATGCATGTACTCTATTAAATAAAATGTTAGTTTCATTCTCTTGGACTGAGTATTTGGCTTCTTTTTTAGCCAAGACAGTTGTAGGGTCAGTTTAAATGGCATGAAGTCTCTCTGAATGTCCTTCCTGTAAGTGGAAAATTAGTAATTTATCACTTAGAATGAACTCCAGTATCCTAGCTCATTGTAGACTCTCATGTTGGCTTTAGGGTATAGTTGCCTCTATGTTGCTTGAAGCCTCCAGTTGTATTTTTATAAGTTCATTGGATAGCTCTTGTGATAGCTTCCAGGTGGAAGGTTCTTTCAGTCCACAGTGATAATCAGTGCTAACAGTGCTGACAATGCTGCTTATTACCCATACAGAGCTTTAATGGTGACATTTTAATCACCAGGTGGGGTTTAAGGCTGTAAGTTAATAGCACAGAAAGAAGAAACTGATCCCTTTTCAACTTAAATATAAGGGCCACCTTCTTTAGTATCCTTCTTAAGGTTCCATTCACTTGCTCCACAATACCATTGGATGTTGGTGTTTAGGAAGTGGTAAATTGTTGCTTCACTAAACCCAATTTCATTAGTTTTTCATGACATATGATATGAAGTTCTTCCCATTATCTGAGAGCAAAATTTGGGGCATCTATGTATGGTCAAATTAGTTGTATAGGAATTGGGCAGGTGATTCTGAAGTATAAGTCTTAACCGCTGAGGCTTTGACCCACTTGTAAAGTGGTCAAAGGCTATGAGTATTAATATGCTCCACTAGAAGAAGTTAGAAGTGGTCCCACCATGTCATTGGTACATTACTGAATGGTGATGTAGCTGGTATTGATGTGAACTCAAATGTTTCTCCAGTAGATAGAAACTCATGCAAGGTATGCAAAGTTCTAAGGCCTGGTAAACTTCATCTAACATGGGTTTTTAATAGAATTAATCCTTTATATAAGAAAACGTCTTTTAAAACCGCCCATGATTAAAGTGCTTGTGCGCTTCCATTACTAGTTTCATTCAGTTACATGGTCTGATGTACAGGTACCATTTATTCTTAACTTTATTCTGCAGGTTTCCATCAACATGCCATATGTCTTTGGAGCACTTTCTCAAGACAGTCTTCTCTTTGTCCATTTCATCATGCCATTCTTCTTCAACTAGCCCAATTAGTTCATACAGCTGATCACTTTCTGGCACTTGTAGGTGGAAACTGGCAGTCATGACAGTCCATTGGCGTTGAGGTGCTTGTCATCTTCTTGGTGGATGATCTCAAAATCATATCCCTGGAGCAATACTGACCACTTGGAAAGGCGTCCTTGGGATCTTTCACATAATGCAACCAGCGGAGAAATGCATGATCCATTATGATTTTGAAATGGACCTCATACAGGTAGTATCAGAAGTGCTTTACTGTGCAGATGACTGCTAAGCATTCTCTCCATTATGTTATAGTTCTTTTTAGCCTTGCTAAATACCTTTTAATACTCAATTTAGTGAGCCACTCCTTCTTTGTCCAGTTGGGCCAGTATAGCGCCAAGATTGACATCATTTGCATTGATGTATAGGTTAAGGCCTTGGTAAAATCCAAGTAGGCCAAGATTGATACCTCTACCTATTTTGCCTTTAGCTCCTTAAAGGCCATCTCTTGTTCAAGCCCAATCAAACTTCATTTTCTTTGTCAGAGGGTAAGTGAAGGGTGCAGTCAAATCTTCAAACTGAGGGATAAACTGCCAGTAATAACCCACTCTCATGAGGAACATTTGGATGTCGCTCATGCAGTTGGGTGGGTCCAAATCCAATCACTTTGACCTTCCTGACCTGGGGCTTGATTCCGCCAAACACAACTTCATTCCTGAGGAATCCATTTGACTCTTTAGGAAGGTTCATTTACTTCATCTAATGTTAAGTTTGATGCTCAAAGCTGGGTAAAGAACTTGCAGAGGTCTTGAAGATGCTCTTAGAAAGGTCTGACTGAACATGGTTATTGCATTTCTGGCATATAGTTAGTATAAATGTGTATAATCCACTATAATGTTTAACAGGTTTTAAGTACCATTAATGCAACGGAAAGGCAATATGACAATTTCCATACCTTGAGATATTTATATATTAACAAAAATATAAACGCAAATAGAAATATATCTATTTATTGGTAGATTTGCACTACTGCTCAGTCCAGGAATTTCTCCTTAATTTTCTTCCTACATCATAGAGTTACACTTGTGGTTATTCTTACCAAAAATTCTCTTTCCCTGCTTTATAGCCATAATTCCTATACTAATTTCTGGGGCTGCTCCACTATTTCCAATTAGGTTTCAGTGAAGTGGATTAGTGATTTTGTCTGTGAAGCTTATTATGAAATTCTTGACCTAACTAGTCAATCTCAATATTCAATTTGTTAATGGAATTTCTGGCAGAATAGTATATGTTCATCTATATTTTCTGCTGGATTTTATAAAGGTGGCAATTGATTGCCATGCCTCAATTCTAGTCAACTATGAAAAAACAATTTGGTAGCCAATTTAATAATTGACAAATTTAGCAATCAATATGCTTATTGATCAATCATATCAATTTTCTGACAATGGTAATGTCATCTAGGTAGAGCAGCACAGTGGACAGTTTGAGGCCCCTAATGATCTGGTCCTCACATGATGGAAGGTGGAAGGGGCGTTGCACAGCCCCTGCGGCATCCTTGTTAGCTCAAACAATCCCTAAATGCTGATCAGGGTGCACTTTTCTTGATCCTCTAAAGAAAGCTCCATCTGACAGTATCCGCTGGCAAAGTCCATTACAGAGAAATACTTCAATCCTTCCAGGAGTTTCAAAGCATTTTTTATGCACAAGAGTATGTAGGAGTCATTTTTATCTATATTGATCAAACAGTGTTAGTTATGACTATGCAGTGAGTCCTACCCATTTTGCATACTAACAATATCGCCAAAGCCAAGGAATTTTTTATGGTATTATCAATTCAGTTTCTGGAGGGGAGGATACCCCAGTGGTAGAATATGGACCCTCTATCACTGCTCCTTAAGTTTGATCCTGGTAGATGAACTTTGGGTAGGGGATGATTATGACTGTGTTGGTTTTGCGCACCAATGCCCCAAATCAAGATAGCAAATAGCAAAGGCGGTCCATGGTATCATGGAATCTGCTGATTAAAGTAAGACTGGGCATCCAATCTGGGTGTGTAACAACCCAGTGGAAGGCCCAGAATGCCAAGGGCATAGCAGTTCTGAGAAGTTGTGGGAGGGATCCCCTATTATTCTGGTGAGGGAAATAGAAGTTAATTAACATACCAAAGGCCCCCATAACAAACCAAATGGCTGTGATGGGGGCAACCGCGGGTCTTGCTGGGGCATCCCCAAGGGTGGGAGAGGCAAGGAGGTTGACCAATTCTCCTGGGTTTGCAGTTATTGACCTTTGGCTTTATTTTTCCACCCATTTTGGATTGTTTCATCATTTAAAATTTTTTAAAAAATCATATAAATATCAAAATTTTCAAAATGATGATCAGCTTCATGTATCAAATTGAATTGCTCTGACCATTGGGGGGGCCTTGGGCCTCGCCTTGCATCCATTGGGGCTTTTTGGGTTGGGTAGAAAGGTCAGGTACGTCGTCAGTGTGGCAGATCGATTTTCTAAATAGATTTGGGCTGGATTGGCTCTCAGCGAAATGGCCCAGATGGTTCAGTGCCTGGTTCCCATCTTGCAGTTGTGTGGATGGCAAGTCCTCACCTCTGAACGGAGAATAACAATTAGCAGAGACAGCCTCACTCCGCCTGAATTGCACTGAACCACTAGTAGCTTGGCGAGGCAGATTAGGCTGAATTCTCCAATTATTTCATGGAGTGGGAGGTGATCCTGAAGTTGGTCTGCCAGGTGCTGAATGGGAATCAGGTCATTGTGAAAAGTTTGGCAGATCTGATAACTCTCCTAAAGCAGCGGATTGACATCATAGGCTGGCAGCAAGTTCATGGATCATGATCACCATTTGGTGGGACACCAAATTGATGGCTTGGAGAACCCAATTGATGCCTATCGGCCCTAGGATGCAGGAAGCTGCATACTTTGCTGGGTTAAGTAAAAGTATCATGAAAAAAGTGGCAGAGCTCGTGGAGTGGGTTTTGGAGAGAGAAGTTTTATTAAAGCTCAAAAGTAAAAATGGACCTACAACTGCTCTTTACAGAGACATTTGCCTTATATATGTGAAGTGGGGAAAAGGGGGCCATGGAATACGTTTTCCCTGGGAAGCAATAGCTGACATACTCAAGGGTATTCAGCCAGGGCTCAGGGCTTCATCATCCAGCTTATGCACAGGCCGCCAAAGCTCTGGCAATGTAAGCGTTGGATCTGCCAGGGAGGGACCCTCACTGATCCAAACATAAGCGGATTAATTTAGATTGAAGGTGTGGCTGAATTGGGTTCTGCCAGGGTCAATTCCAATAAATTTTTAAAAGTTTTTTTAAAATTCCTGAAAGCGAATTTCCAACTTGGATTGGCTTTACTGGACCCAGAATTTTGGATTCCATGTCCTGGACCCAGTTTTCTGACTTGGGAGGCCTTTTATGAGTTTTGAAGCTCATTTTCTTATTACCCAATGATGTAAAGGATGGCGGAGTGGGGCTCAGAGGGAGGGGAAGCTTCTGTTGAAGGCTCCTGGACTGCATTACCTCATTGCAGACCTCTTTTATCTTTTCAATCAGAGCAGAAGCACCTAAATGGGGTACTGTGGTGGGGTTTTTTAGTGCCAATGCAGTGACCCAACGTTCATCCACTACATGACCCAAGTCCCCCAGTTGAGCCAAGGGCTCCACGGGGGCATTAGGTCCCTTCTTCTTCCTAAAAGGGAACTTTTTCTGATCTAGATCAAGATTTTGGGTCTCTAGACTTACACATGGAGTTCCTGGCCTATCATATACCGCACATGGAAGTTTTCTGTGTTTTATCCTCCTTTCCAATTTTCTTCACTTCCCTTCATTGGTGCAGTATTTCCCAGGTCAGCCCACCTCAAATAAAAATTTAAAAATTTAAAAAATTTAAAATCAATTCAGCTTCTTCTAGTTGACTCAGTTCTTAGCAATAATGGCACCTTCAGCTTTTGAGCGGTGGTAGGGGTTTGATTTGGAGAATTATAGATCCAGTATCCATCCTGTGGATCTCTCCAATGCAGAATTCATAGTCATTAGATCATGCGCTAGTGGTATTTTTAAAATTGTTTGGTAGCGGTCCAGTTCTTTCTGTTGTTTGGAGGTCAACCTTCAAAACCCAGTTTGTCATAGCCCCTTATGGCATGTACTAACTCAATATCATTGCAACTAGTCAATCAGGCCTGTGCAATAAAATTTCCTTTCTTGATTCTTATTGTCTGAGTTTTCATCTTTTCTAATACAACATTCAACTCTTAAGTATTTGGTATTATGTAATCCCTGTAAATTCTTGGTTCCTGTTTGCAGATTCCATCATGGCTGTAAACTTCCAAGATAGTATCTAGAGGAATCTTCATGCTGATTGATAGGATCATCTTGCAAGATCCCCTGGTCTTATCTCCATGGTTTCACCATTGCTCAGTTGAAGCCCTTCTTTCTCGCTGACTGTGGAGGGTATTTGTTTAACACCCTTTTCTGTAAGGGTATAGTGGATAGGGTAAATCAATTGATTCATCTCAACTAAACATGTCCGTTGCTTTTAAGGTTTAACATTCTTTTCCTTAAGCACCACTATTAGCTGATAGCTCAAAATAATCATGGTGCTGGTTGTAAAGTCAATCTTGGCTCCAAACTCAAGGAGAAACTGTGTCCCAATTAGGAAGTCATAGTGGTTGTTATCTAAGATCACTGCTGGAACCGTTAGGACCTTGCACCCAAAGTATATCATTAATGCTGAGTATGCTAGTAAAGCGTGGGTAAATTCAGGTCCATCTGTTTGGTATTTCACGTTGTAGTCAATATCAGGAATAAACTTCAGCCTCTTCATTAGCTTAGATGACATAATGTTGACTGGAGCCCCAGTGTCCAACACATCCAAAACATGGATTTGCTGGATCACTACTTCCTTTTTTCACACTATTGCCAAAAGAGTTTATAGTTTTCAGGACGTCAGAAGCAGATTCTTTGAACTGCTTCAGGGCTTTAGAATTTGCTGTGGTCTTGACAGTATCCTTGCTATCCAGTTCTAAGATTTTGAAAGTATCCATCAACAGCAGTCCTCCTTATTTAATTGAGATAATGATCCAGGTAGGTTAGTTTAGCTTTAGCCTAGTAAGTTTTGTTTAATTCACCTCTGTCAATTCCGTTTACTCTTAACCTAGCAGGCACAGCTACAGCGCTAGGTGCCTCTAGCACATGGTACCCTACGTTGTCTAAGTCCTCATCTTTTTAGTCATCTCCACCCTCAGTATGCATATCCAACCAATTCACAGCATAAATGGTATCCTCCTTGAGTGGTGTATCTTTATTTTCTGCAGTTTTTTGTGTACAATATTGGCAGAATTGCACAGTCTGATGGCACTTATTGCAAGTCAGTTCTTGAAGCGGCAGGCGACCTACTGAAATGGGGTTCTTGTCTTTTGCTTTGTTGCTCTTGTCATGAGTGATTTAAACAGCTTTGATGATCCTTTATGGGGATATTCCCAAGGCCTTATATTCCATTTTGTGCATCCATTATGTCACAGATGAGGCCGCAAACAATGCAGAAGATCATTCATTGACCAGTGGAATGTCTGAGAATAACCCTAATCCAGTGGAGGTACAGGCGACCAACCCACCACGGATAGTGGCAAACAAGGCCCTTTTTATAGATGTGAGCTAATTGAGGAATTTTCAGCAAAGTAACGATGATGTTATGTGAGATAATTTTCACCCTGCTGAGTAGAAGATTCAATTTATAAGGATGATGACACACTAAGATTCCCTATGAATATTGACCCCCTTATATATCTTTGGGGGCCAAAATAATTTGCATTCTGCTAATAACAATATGATGAGCACATGAAATTATGCGGAAAGAGCATCCAAGGTTTGAAGGTATGTATTACTAAATCTGGTAATTAGCCAATTTTGAGAGTCACTCAAAACCAGATGTGAGGTGCATCGCAGGAGTGCTATTGCTTAAACTTGAAGTTGAGAAGGGTATGCCAAATTTGGTGATAAAACAATATCAAAAGAAGATACAATAGAGCAAAATTCAGAAGGTGGGGATCAGTACAAAGGCTCCTGAACATCCAGTTTCATGTTTAATGTCATGGTTGGATGACATCATAGTAGGAACTGATGCTAGAGATAAGGCTGGGCGACAGGAAGCCCAGAAGGTGAAACTTCAGGCTCTCCCTGACCTGAAGCACACCTTAGATCAACGCTGGGTGCAAGCCAAGCATGCCCAGGTTGATACTAAGGGGGTGCAAAACGCCCAGCCTCTGATCTCGGCTCAGGCACTAAAATGAACAATTTACATTTTAAATGGAGATGGTTCAATTCGCTTGGTTGGAGAGCAAGGGTTCGAGTCCCACTCCAGCTATTAAGTTTTAAGTTCAGGTAAAATATGGCTTCAATCGATTGCTCGAGTGAAGGCACTTTTGGTGTATTTTACTAAAACAGATGGAAGCATCTGTTTATTGGAGCGTCAAGGCTTGGGCACACTTCTGCAGAACCCAAATTTCCCCAGCACACTTTAAATATGGTTTTGCGACCAACATTCCTTGTTGGTCAACTTTTCTTAAATAAAAATACCCATTTTTTTACGTTTTTACATATGGTTCCTTGGGCTAACTTGGTGGCGGACCTCTTTGGGAAGGTCTCCAACCATGTGGGCCACTACCTTCTATTGCAATTTACCAAAATCCCAGGTGCTCCCTTGGGCCGCCCAGGTCCCCTCCAGATCGAAGCACCCAAGACCCCTGATGCCAAGTTACATTTGATTATGTACTCCCCTCTGGGGTCCACTCAAGCTGTGATATTCCTGTCTTACCTGGTACTTTATATTGCGTTTTACACCCTTGCCTGGGGTGCCTTTGGCACAGGCACCGTTCAAGGTGCCTTCCTTCCCATTATTTTAACGGCTAGTTCCCTAGCAATGTGGGTTTGCATCCCACATCACCTTGCTGGGAATGAGAGAGTTACAGACACTCTCTTGACATTTAACTAACACAATACAAAACTTGCAGTTACAAATTTTTTTTAAATGGACGAAGCTACAAAAGCAGCAGTCATAAGACATCTGACAAGGGGATCTTGGAAATCCAAAATACCAAAACCCCAATTCCCAATTATTTTTCAATATTTCATTCACTTTTATATCTTGGTTTTCCCTTAAAGTATAAATTAATTACTGTTTATTATAATAAAATACCTTTCCACAAATTTTAAGTCTATCCTTTTACTTGCACTTATAGTTTTTAAGTGCTTTAATCATCAGTAACTAGTCTGGGAATAACCAAATATACAGAATACAGTAACCAGACTGAGATCTGCTCTGTTTGGAAGAAGACACTCTCTGTTGCGGATACCTTGAAGCTGAGATTCCAAGGGAGAGATTAAATTGGCTTCCATTGAGTCCTAAGGGCCAACATATTACAAACATGTATATAAGTGTCTATAGAGTTTCGCCATGGGCATGAAGAGTTTACTAAAGCAATTTATGTTTTAATGAGTAGCATAAGAGGAGAATTTGCACTTATGGGAATGATTGTGATCTTTAGCAAAGGTTGTTTGGTGCCTAATCTGTGTGGAGTAGACCCCCAAGCAGCGAGTCAGCCTCACATGTTGAGTGATATGAGGTCAGTGAGTTGAATGTGGTGCTTACTACAGGGGTAGCATCATCAGGCCTTAGTGACAATCATAAGAGTTCTCATGAGCAGTTTGATGATAAAGAGGATATGGAATTATATCACAGGGATGATTTCTCTGAGCTCCTGGTGAGGGAGGAAATACAATCTGTTCATGACTCCATACAATGGAATTATAAGTGCACAATCTACACAACGATATTGATCATGTCAAGGAGACTCCCAGATCACTCATTGCCTCACTACTTATTGTGAGAGGACCATCACCTATTATCAAATTGGAAGCTACGATTATGAATTTCAGTGATAGACTTGTATTCCTCAAAAAAGAGAAAGGCGAGACCATCACTACTCTGAATGAATATGAAGAGCATCTGATACAGCATGACAATATGCTGTTTGCGATGGATAAGTGCATAGAAGATCTGAAGACACAAATGAATACTATATTGGAGCCTACCTCTACTTGACCTATATCTCAAATGGAGACAGTTATGTGAGTCACTCAAAAAATTTACCACAGCTGGTAAGAGCTGCTACTTAGCTGACCATGATGCACACCGATCCTGTTGAAGAAGATCCCAACTTTAAACCATACTTTAAGACCATGTATACACCTGGATAAGGAACGATTGATGGTTTCCTCTAAATGTATGAGAACAGCATAATGGTGCTAGTGATTACCAGAAGGCTCACCATGTGCAAGAATGTATGAGTCATGAGGGTCAGGAGATCCTTAGCATGAGCTTACAACCAAAACTATCTTTGATTAAAGTGAAGATTATTCTCCTTTCAGAGTTTTGTAGTGAACAAGACGTTTAAAATATGAAACAAGAGTTCCTCATGATGTAAATGGGCTAGAATGAGTCAGTCGCAAATTATACCTCTTACTACTTCCTCAAGGCTCAACAGCTGTGGACCACAAGAACTATTGATTTGACTACTACAAAAACCGTTTTATTGAGTTCATTTTAGATGCATCCTAACCTGAAGATCCATATGACTCTTGCAGTTATAGCAAAACGTCCCTAAGGCGCTTAAGAAAGCTTTACTCACCATACAAGGGATATACAATGAGAATTTAAGGCAATGGTACCTACGCCCCCTGATGAGTTAATAAGGCCGTTTATGTTGCCAACAATAAGAGTGATAAACCAAAGGATATGAGTATCAAACCGCCTGAACACTTGACTTGTTGAGAGTTTACCTGCAACAAGTGTCACCAAACTGGGCAATTTTATCAAAATTGTCCATTACTTGCTACTGAAATGAAGGAAACTCCCTCTAAAGAGGATACCCCAACAATGTCGTTTGGGTGGATCTCCAAACTGTGGGTGAAGATGACCACGAAGATGATGATTTGACTAGCTTAGGATACCACATGTTAGGGACACCTATCTCAGTGGCTGTGCCAGATAGATTGAGAGTTTATGGCACTACTGGATCTACATTGATCAATACCTATCTGGCGCAAGCAAATCAAATTACCTGGGTTATCAATTCAGTTGAAGAAGGAGAGTAGTTAGTTATGGCTACCTTTAAAAACTTGGCACCAGCTGGCGGAGATACTGTAAAGGTTAGTAGAGCGCTGCTGCTCTCAGACAGTCTGTAGATCTGCTACTGATGTTCTCACCACTGGAAACACTTTTGGCAAGAGTGTAAAAAAGTGAAAGTAGTCATTAAGTAGGTGCGCATATTGCCAGTACTGAACACTGGGGCTCAGGTTAACACCATCTCATCCAAACTCATGCAGAAACTGGTTATACCCGACATTGACTATAACGTGAAGTACCACACCACAGGACCTGACATTACCTGCGCTGTAGGAGCCTATTCAGCATTACCCTTATGCTTTGGGTGCATGGTCCTGACGGCACCAACAGTAATTTTTGGACAATGACCACTATGTATTTCTAGTAGGGAAATAGTTTCTCCTGGTGTTTTAGTGAAGGTTGATTTACCACTAGCACAGTGAGCATCTTGGGCTATCAACTTTCACTGTTGTTTAAGGATGAGGACGTCAAACTAAAGAATCAATATACGCGCTTGTATTAAACATACCAATATATCTACCCCATAAATTACACCCTGACTGAGAAAGGTGTAAAGCAGCTACCACTTACCATTAGTGCTGAGGAATGACTCACGCTAAGCGCTAGAAAAAACATAGAGATTTGACCAGTGGATCAGCGCAGGATGAAAAAGTCAATTAGTTTAAGGATTATGCCTGACACTATATTAGAATTATATAGCCACTACAGAATCTGAGAACAAGAACCTAGATTACTACCAAGATTATATGACACCCCCTACTTTGGAGAGCTGAACATTGTGTTGGGAAATATCACCATGCAAATGATCAAAGTTGAGAAAGGACAAGTTATAGCACTGGCCTGATTGACCAGTTGCCAAGAGATTAAATATGTCCATGCAGTGAGAGGTTTTGACGATCTCAGGTTTGGGAATGTGACCCCTGTAACAATTGGGCTCCCAAAGCCCTATTTGCAACCTCAACATATATACGCCTATGATGGGGAGAGTTTCCTAAATCTTTTGACTGTCAGGGTTGCGTCAGCATGAGAACCCCCACTTAAACATCCACCAGAAAGTTGAATTCTGCTTCTTTTGGGGGTCCAGATATTGCTCACAGGGCAGTACAATTATAAAAAGTTCACATCAATAAGCTGAGGTGCAGTGGAACTTCTACACCACCAGCCTCTGCCACCTATCAGCTTCACTCATCTTTACAAGATCCCTGCAAACATCATCATGACTCAGTCATGTTGGCAGCCACCCTCTAAGGCATACCGGGATATTGATACTCCCTCCTAACCCTAGTTTATTGTGACCAAAATCACCATATAATAAATTTAAATAAATAAATTCATAACTGCGCTGATTATAAGCAAGCAGGCTTAATTTTGGAAAATGCGACCAAAATATGTAGAATTTTTAAGTGATGGGAGGGAAACAAATCCTCACTTGATATATAGTAGCCTGTGAGAGCTTTGCAAATTAATAATAAATTAGGCGTTTCTTTTGATCAGCAAATGCTGGAGTTCTGACATTCATCCGCTGGTGGATCAAAGGAAACTAAAATCATTAAAATCTGCCACAAAACATAAAAATTTATTAAAATCAAAAAATGCATCATCCTACCAATTAAATCAAGTTTGGAAAATTGGGATTGCAACCATCATTGTAATGGATTTCCTAAATCCCAAACTTAGGAAATCCATTTACAATCACCAATCATTATAACTCCTAAGCAGCAGAAAGAGCTTTAACTTTTGGACAAAATTATGACATGTTCAGTACCAGCTCCTTTGATTATGGCCTATGCAAGGGTGAGTTCCATAAGATGGATAATGGTTCCGCTATACCCTTTAACTCCAAACCCTACCATCATTTCAAAGCAAAGGGCGTAGTTATTGCACAAGAGCTCAACCTACTGACCAAAGCAGGGCTAATTAGACCATCAAAGAGTCCATGGACGTCTCCTTTGTTGCTAGTGCGCAAAAATGATAGAGCCCATAGATTAGACATGGACTACCACCGCCTAAATGAGATAACCAAGAAGGACTTGTACCCTCTACCATGCATTGATGATGATTTTATATGCCTTGGCAGCTCAAAATACTTTTAAGCAATGGATCTAGCCAGAAGCTACTGGCAGATGTAGCTCTTGCTTAAGGATTAGGAGAAGTGCGCCTGATCAGTATCCAGGAAATTGTTTGGGTCCACAAGGATGCCATAGGGACTCTGCAACTCCACTGCTACCTTCAAGCATGTGATGGATCACATTTTTGGAGATCTCAAGTTATTGAGTGTGTTGATATACCTTGATGACATCATAGTATTCAGCGGACGTTATAAGAGCATCTGCAGCACCTTTGGGAGGTCTTTACACGGCTGTGCACATATGACTGAAGTTGAAACAGAGCATGTGTACCTTCCTCAAGAGACAGTTGGAGTTCCTTTGGCATGAGATAAGCCCTAATGAAATCAAACCTCAAGATGAAAAAAGTGAACGCCATCATGGCAATGGAGCCACCAAGAAGCATGAGAGATATCCAATTTTTCCTAAGAATGGTGGAATAATACCAACAGTTCATCCCCCATTTTGCAGACTTGGCAGCGCCCCAAACATACCTTCTTACTAAGGAGACAAAATTTGAGTGGAGCTTGGAGCAAGAACAAGCCTTCTCAGAGTTAAAGGCACAATTAGTAGAAGCACCAATCTTGCCTATCTGAATTTTAACAAGACATTATACCTGTATACTGATGCCAGTGGCATGAGACTTGGCGTTCTTGGCACAACTGGATAAAGATGGGATCGATCACCTGATTGAGCACTACTCAAAGGTTTTCAACAAAGCAGATAAGAACTACATGGTTACTGAAAGCAAATGCCTATCAGTGATCAGAGCAGTCAAACACTTTAGGCCTTAATTATACAGGGTACGAGTTCTAGGTGGTCACAGATCATGCGTCAATCCACTGGTTAGGAAATATAAAGGATCTCAATTGGACGCCTTACCCGTTGGCCTGTACTCCTCCAAGGACATGATCTGCAAAATCTTACATTAAGCAGGAGATAGAAACTTCAATGCAGATGGCTTGTCAAAATTACCAGTGTTCCACTTGCAAGCACTTGAAAAGATCGCTTCTATGACCTAATTAGGCTACTTGAAGATGACTAGCAGGACGAGATAGAAGAAGTCATGAGCGTCTTGAGGGGGTATTATAAAGATACCCAGCATGTCAATATAAATCTACAGAAGAAGATATAAAATAAGGGTACCCATATATCCGGCCTAGAAATTGCATGGAGCTAGTGATGGAGGCTCACAAGCAAGTGGCCATAGAAGAACCCAAAAACAATAGAGTAACTTAGCGAAAGGTTCTACTGGGAGTGCATGTCAGATGAAATGCACCAAGCCTTAGGGTTGTGCATACCTTATGCAAGTTTTCACCTGATGGAGAAGCAATTCAAGTTTACGCCAATTTACACTACATCACCTTTCAGTAATGTCTCATTTGACATGATGGGAATTTTGCCAACTGCCTCCAGAGGATCCATGCTTATCCTAGTCGCTATTGACCACTTCACCAAGTGGGTCAAGGCCTCCGCAAATAATACATACAGCATGAAATTCACTGCTAACTTCCTATAGAACCAGTTATCATGAGACATGGTCGCCCCCAAATTTTACTGTCCAACAATGGGAAGAACTAAACTTGGATGTAGTGAGAAAGCTGATGGACCTAATGGTAGTGAAAAAGCAATTCACTACCCCCTACACTCCATCCTCCAATGGAAGTGTCAAGTGATTAAATGGAACCTTAGAAGGGATCTTGAAGAAGATGGCCCTCATTTACAAGTTGAAATGGGATCAGTTGCCACCCTTAGCATTGTTGGCTTACCGGTTGAGCCAACACTGAGTGATTGGAATGTCCACTTTCAAGGCCTTTATGGGTAGGAGACAGCTCTTCTGACCCTCCTAGCACCAATTATCTCAGCATATTGGAAGAACCTGCCACCTGGAAGTTACCAGCAGGAGTTAGCTGACGGAATTTTAAGAATACAATTAGTGGCTTCAAATAATATTGAAGCGACCATCCCTCAGAACCAACGGGATAGTCAGTGATGCACTAGTCTACTAGAGTTTATCCTAGGAGACAAATTTTTGTTTTAACACCTGTGGGGAACGCAACCTGAGAAGTTACAGGCCATTTGGACTGGGACTACTACTATTTTAACAAAGAGAGGAGAAGAATACTTCATCTGGGTGCTAAAACTGAGGTTGTCTTTAGCAGAATACACGCCTGGCACCTCAGATTATTACCCAGGTCTTTTCTTGGGAGGGGAAGTGTTGAAGATGAGGCCATGAACAGTGAATAAGATCATTACTCAACCAGTGGAATGTTTGGGAATAACCACTAAGCTGGTGGAATACAGGCGACCAACCCACTTCAAATGAGGGCAAACAAGGCCCTTTTATAAATGTTGGCAAATCAAGAAATTTTCAGCAAAGTCAAGATGATGTCATGCGAAATAATTTCCACCCTGCTGAGTAGAAGATTTAATTTATAAGGATGATGACACACTAAGATTCCCTATGAATACTGACCCCCCTATATACCTTTGGAAGCCAAAATGATTTGCATTCTGCTGATGACAATATGATGAGCACACGAAATTATGTTGTAAGAGCATCCAAAGTTTGAATGCCAATATTACTAAATGTGGTAATTAGCCAATTTTGAGAGTCACTCAAAACCAGATGTGAGGTGCATCGCAGGAGTGCTATTGCTTAAACTTGAAGTTGAGAAGGGTATGCCAAATTTGGTGATAAAACAATATCAAAAGAAGATACAATAGAGCAAAATTCAGAAGGTGGGGATCAGTACAAAGGCTCCTGAACATCCAATTTCATGTATAACTAACACAATACAAAACTTGCAGTTACAAATTTTTTTTAAATGGATGAAGCTACAAAAGCAGCAGTCATAAGACATCTGACAAGGGGATCTTGGAAATCCAAAATACCAAAACCCCAATTCCCAATTATTTTTAATATTTCATTCAATATTAAATCTTGATTATCCCTTGAAGTATAATCTACTTACCGTTTATCATAATAAAAAGCCTTTCCACAGAATCTCAAGTCTATCTTTTTACTTGCACTTATAGTTTTTAAGTGCTTTAATCACCAGTAATCAAACTAGAATAAACAAATATACAGAATACAGTAACCAGACTGAGATCTGCTCTGTTTGGAAGAAGACACTCTCTGTTGCGGATACCTTAAAGCTGAGATTCCAAGTGAGAGATTGAATTGGCTTCCATTGAGTCCTGAGGGCCAACATACTACAAACATTTATATAAGTGTCTACAAGAGTTTCGCCATCGGCTTGAAGAGTTTACTAAAGCAATTTATGTTACAATGGGTAGCATAAGATGAGAATTTGCACTTATGGGGATGATTGTAATCTTAGAGAAGGTTGTCTGGTGCCTAATCTGCACCGAGTAGACCCCTTGAGCAGTGAGACAGGCTCACATGTTAAGTGAGCTGAGTTCAGTGAGCTGACCCCTTGTATGTTGAGTAATGCTTTTTTGGGACTTTAGGGGCATTGCGCTCTTGACTGCAAGAATCATATGTATCTTCAAGGCGGGATATATTTACAATGAGCTTTTCAGGACTGTTTTCATTGTGAGTAAATCCATGGTTCCCATTGTCCATAACTGCTGAGCTTTGAAATAGTAGTGAGAGGCGTAGTTTGCTACCAACTCATTATTGCCCATCATCATAAGTAAAAAAATATTTTTTATGTTTGGTAAATATTTTTCACTACTGAACTCTGAGAGGATGATGCTCTTTACTTTGGTCCAAATCAGTCCAGGTCATAGGCTTGCGCTGAACATCTCCTGAGCTAGCAACTCATACACCCTTGCACATGGTGAGACTTTTGGAGGTCGCTTGCACCATTTATAATATTCTCATACATCTGGAGGAAACTGAAAATTGTTACTTCTCCTGATTAGTAAATAGTCTTGAAATAAGGTTTAAAGTTAGGGTCTTCTTCAATAGGGTCTCCATGCATCATGAGTGGCTGCGTCTCAGAAAGTTGAGTGGCCAATATCAGTTTCTTTAACTGAGAAACTGGTCAAGTTGAGGTAGGTTCTGGTACAGTATGCAGTTGAGCCTTTAACTCGTCTGACTCTTATCCATATTTTACAGTATGGTATTGTGCTTTTCTAAGCATTCTCCATAATTATTCAGAGTGCAGATGTTTACTACATTCTCTTTCTCAAGGAATTAAATTTAGCCCTCCATCTCTTTAATGGCAAATTCAAGCTCCAATATAGGTTATGGTACTCTCAACATAGGGATGATGCATTTTAGGCTCTTCTCACGGTCTCCTTGACATGCACAAGCTGGTTCTTTAGATCAAACATGTCTAGTTTAAGGGTGCATAGTCTCAAATGAATGGTTCTCTTCTACATCACCAGAAGTTCAGAGGGATCCTCTCTGTGGTATACTTCCATATCTGCATAACCAAACAGCTCATGAGGAATCTCAATATTTCACTCTGGTCTGATGGTGCCACCCCTAGAGTTAGCACCGCAGTCAGCTTGCTGGCCTGGGATCACTTATCTTGTGAGGCCAACTTGCTGCTCAGTGATCTGTTCTGCAAATATTAGACACCAGACAACCATTATAAGGAGCATTATCATCTTCATTGTATAATCCTCTACTTATGCTACCCAATGTTACATCAATTTCTTGTTAAAACTATTTGTGCCCATGGTAAAACTTTTGTAAATACTTTCTGACATGTTCTCTTTACGTTGGCCTTGGAAAACAATGTAATACTACTCAACCTCTCCCTTGGTAGCTCAGCTCCAAGATATTGCACAAATGAGTGTCCTGTTCTTATAGTCTAGATCTCATACTGGTTACACATATTGCTCAACCGCTAATCCAAGTCTGGTAACTGGCAATTATATTACTTTAACTGATATAAGTGAAACAAAAAGAATAAACTGAGATTCCGTGGAAAGTTTTTTTATTATAGTAAAAGTGGAGTATTTTTACTAGTTCATAAAAATCAGGATATAATATAAAGTAAGTTGTAAATTATTTGGGAATGGAGGTAGCAATATAGGGGGTCTTCAGGATCCCTTAGTCAGGCAGCGTTTTCTTTTTGCTTTAGTTATTCCATCCATTTAATTTTCTTGACATATCCGTGAGCTCCTTCTTGCAGTAATTATTCTTGAACCAGTTGTTCAGGGGTCCTTTCATCAGCCCCACTTCTGGGTTGTGGGCTGTAGGTCTGCCTTGGGTTGTTGCCTCTTTATCTAAAAATGGTAACTATGCTGTTCATCTTATGGTTTTTTTTATTTTATTGCTTTAATGTGCCTTGCATTAGGTTTCCATACGGCCATTGAAATTGGATAATTGCTATTTTTAGTAATATTAGGATGGAATCTTTAATTGTTTCCACTGGGGAAGTTCAATTGGTTCATATCATTGTCATCAGGCACATGATAATTATTTCGCCCCATAGGTATAAACAGGACTCATAGTTCATAGTCTTTGTTGGCAACTTTGTCATCTTCATTTAAAAGATCTTCTCAGCCTGTAGATGTAAAATATTTTGGGTGACTTCATCCTGGCCAAATGACACTTTTCTTAGGGTTGTCTGAATCTATAAAAAGGGGTTTTCCAATCTCTAGCTGCAACTGGTAAGTTGCTGCAACCTCGCCTTTCTGGTTTTATTCTCCTTCATTCCACCGGTCAATGTTTGATCTCCTGGTGCCCTTGCAGCCTCATCCATGACAGTAATGTACCTTAAAATTTGAAGTAACTAAACTAATACTCTGATTTGCTAAAACTACCAGCTCTTGAGGTGGAACCTTCAGATCCCAAAATAGGCTAGTACTACCCTTCAAACAGCTAGATTAGATGATAGACTTATTAACAATGGTTTCTTCAGGAAGATGAAGCTTTCTACTTATAGCTGATACTTTAGCATGTTCCTAAAAGAAACCAAAAGATTCCTTTCTCCATTAGCCTTCTAATTTTATCAGCTCCTGGATGGGCCAACCTATACACTAAACTGAAATTTCAAATAAAAATTATTAAACCTAAAAGTTATCAAACTTGATGCACAAAAATAAAAATTAATTTAGAGATTCATAGAAAGGTAAAATTCTATTTAGATATCAGTAACTCTATCAATTACTAAGTCTTCCTATATCTTTCACATAGTAATTCAATGCAAATAAATAATTTTGCAGTCAACTTTTGTTGATCATTGTGCTTTATTAAATTAACCTCCAAATATGGCCAGATATCTCATAAATTTAGGCTACTTAAAGATTTACTATGTAATGGTAGATTAGGAATACCTTATAATACTTTAACGCACTGTTTATTTCTAATGACACAAATAAATTAGTTAGAAATACTCAAGTTTGGGGCATTGCCCTAGTTAGGTAAAGCATTGACTTTAGGTTCCATTAATACTTATTATTTACATCAAATATATATTTATAATTTTCAATAGATGCTTTATTAGCCCAAGGCTCAAAATCATTAAAACATTAAATTTTAAAGCACCAAGCAATTTCCAGTAAAATGCAGATTTGTGTTCATTTATGTTTTGGACAAATTGGCTCTCAGCAGTCCATCAACCAATAGGATAAATTTAACACCTCAATGCATATATTATTACTTTTGCAGCAACCTACAATGACGAGACCTTATTCAAGAGTTGCCTTGCCCAGTAGGTACATAGCATACTTATTATAAGCCCTTGTCTATTAGCTTCCCAAACCAGACTAAGATCCACTATCCTAGTCTACTTCCAGCTCATTACCCAAATATTTACCTCATATAGTATTCTTGTTTCTCCCTGATACTATATATAGTGCCATTCATATTATAATAAAGATATTTGTAAGTAATTATATTTATTATAAAGTTATAAATCTGCTTGGGACCATTGAACCTTAATTTAGGTTAATACCATAAGTTACTGTTAAAATTGACCATTACCTTTGCAATAAATCTCATTCTGCTAATAATGTTAAAGTCTTGGTAAGGGTGCTGCTCATAAGTGCTTAACCTTAAGATTCTCAATAATGACAGCTGTAAAAGTCTTTAAACTTGGCAACTATCAAAAAATTGGGACAAAAAACTGATCAAATATTGTACTGGCAATAAGATAAGAAGTTTAAATTATATTTTTATTAATATGAGGATGGCCAACCAGGGGACAGACACATCTGATATGTAGGAGCAGGGAAAGCAGAAAACAGAAATGGGAAGAGAGCGCAGAACAAAGGAACTCAAAAGATATGACTTGGCACACTTTGGTGTGGCTGGGGGGCCACGGGTGGTGGGTGGCTAGACCTTGAGTGGCATGGCAACTCATGGGCTAGTAGGGTGTACCACCTATGAAGACTGTGAGGTTTTCAATGTCATAACGAAGGAACCAGATTGGAATCCAGGTGCCCATCCATTTCTTCCATTTGTGTTGGAGTGAGCCGAACAGCCAGGCTTGAAAATGGTCAGCCAAATGTTTGTGGAACCTGATGATGGCTTGGTTGAGATTGTGGAAGATCCCATTGAAGGCGTCAAGGGTAATTGTGTGA